>LVCA01017472.1:73748-85648 GCA_004801955.1 Calotropis procera
AAGTTACAATAGCCTGCTACGGGGCATCTACATGGTAACTTCAAAAAGAAGAAGAAGAAAACTTAGCTTTAGGTTGCTTTCTCTATTCTGGCATCAGCTTGGCTGGTTTTGAAGGCTAAGCTTCTAATAAGAAAACTATTGGATATCACTCTTAGATACCTTGGATAAAATTACTCCAATTCTTCTCTGAGAAGAATCATGGACATACATACTTGCATCGAGTTTTATTTAGATGCGGAATGAACATGCCCTAAAATTGATAGAAGATCAGCTTAAGGACTTGGTGATTTCATTGGAGGAAATTTGGTATCATGGAGAAGTAAGAAGCAAAATGTTGCCTCAAGATCGAGTGCATAATCAGAATATAGTCCTGGCACATTTTGTTGTGAAATTATATGGTTAAGCCAATTATTAACTATGATTGGCCTTAACCCTTGTGTACTTACCCTTGTGGACTTGAATCCCCTTTTCCATGAATGGAGTGAGCATATATAAAGATCCCCTACACTTTATTATTCAAGAAACAATACAACAAGGTATAATCTCTATAGAGCTCGTCAGAACAAGAGAGCAGTTAAAGATAATCAAAGCTTTAAATGGGATTTGAGTGGATGATAGTTGTAGTAGGTGATGTATGATTAAGGTTTATGCTCCAACTTGAGGTGGAGTGTTACAAATTGTGTAAATATGTAAATAGATTTGGTTAAAATTTAACTATGTGATATATTTCATTAGGTAACTTGTATTTTGTGCATAAATTCACTACTCATTTAATACAGCAAAACACGAAATTCCGTTATTGAATCTCCATTACTAACTGTTCATTGTCAACCATGAGTGAAGACCACCCCTATTACTCTTTAATGATTTAGTAACTCCAGTTTATAATTTAATTATTGTAGGTCCTAATTTAACTTACATCTAAACATATAGAATAATAAAATTCAATCTGAATACGTAATTTCTATTTTCATAGCTCAAAGAAAATTATGTTTGGAAGTCCAATCCAAAGAACAACATAGAATTCCATAAATGGCATGGCAACTGCAATTATGTAAATATGATGGACTTCCTGAATGTTTGCTTGATTCATTCAACATAGCAAAGGCCTCTAGTTACTAAATGGAATTGTTTATCACACCACTCTGCACTCTGCAATAGGAAATCTTCGTTCCCCTGCAACCATAGAGTCTATAATTTTAATGCTCAAATGCTATTCTCTTTAGTTTGACCATAGTTTTGTATTTGGAAAAGAATAATTTCTTGTATGTGTCAAATATACATTCTACAAATAAAATGTCATGTTATCTTTTACTACCATTTTTTTATTCTTTTTATCATTACCTGCAATCAACCTAGTCTAATACACTCCGCAGCACTTTATTCCCTTCTTTCATTTAACATGATAGACTTCTAATATATATATTATCCATTTCATCCAATGATTGTGATGGGCTTACTCTTATAGTCGTTTCAGCAGATTTTGTACACAAATTTCAAGGGCAGGTCTTGTGCTTTCCTGGTAAAGAGATATTTTGCCCTGGAGTTTGATACTTTTGCCAATCGAAATACAAGTGATGAGAATGCTAATCATGTTGGAATTGATGTTTGTAGCATTGTTTTGCTTAAAAATGAGCAATGTTTCTTCAGTTAATGACTTGAAAACCTGTGGCCCTCCTTGTTATGCTTGTTTGGTATATAAACCCCCAATGGGGTTATGGATATGTGATGACAGCTGTGTTGTGTACAGCTCGCTATATCTGGGTGGTAACAATTAATTGTTAGGTTGACAGTAATTGTTTACCAGTTGAACTCCTTATCCATGCGAAATTGAATAATGGTCCCATGTAGAAGGGAATGTACTTAATTAGTCACGGTACAAAAATAAATTATTCAGCCATTATTTAAGTTAAATCGTTGACCAAATAAACCATGCCTGTTCTAATTTAAATTCAAATTTCAAATCTAAATCTCCTTATTTTCCCTTCTATTTACTATTCGGAATGAAGTATAATTTTGTCCTAACAACTTTATCCACGTGCACACACATAGGCTTTTTGATGCTTATATTTCTTAGCTGCATCAACAGTACTTGTTTACATAATTTATATTCATAAAAATGAGGCATTCTTGCTTCAATTCCTAGTGTGGAGTTGAAAAGAGAAGTAATGCTTATGGAGTGTTAAACGTTAAGGTTTATGTGTGTAATGGCATGTTTTGTGTTAGAGTTAAAGTGAATTTAGATTGTCTTCAAAATGTTAGAAATAGTGGTAAAATTCTATCATCATGTAAAACACATTTGACTATAATTTTAAAATGCAGGCAGGGACGGATCAGCTAAAGCTTATGGGTCCAGTTATATTGTCTGGAATTCTTAATTTTCTTGATAAGAATTCCACATTGGAATCTGGTAATCTGATGGTGCCTTTATGGTGCTTAAATTTTATTCTTAAGGAAAACCTTTTATGATATCTCATTTACTGGTACCTTAATCCAGATGCTCTTGTTAGAGAAACAAAAACTTTTGCCTTTCAAGCAATTGGATTGCTTGCAGTTCGAATGCCTCAACTTTTCAGGTGAACATAATTGTGTCAGTTCTCTTCCGCCTTCCATCCTTTTTATCAATTACATGACTTGGAAATGTGGTTTGGTTATGTTAGAGAGAAAATTGATATGGCTGTTCGGCTCTTTGATGCTCTCAAAGTGGAAGCTCCATCTTTGCGTATGGCTATCCAAGAAGCAATTATATCACTCGCTTCATCATATAAGGTATCCTCTTTGGACCCTGCTATCATTTTAATAATTTCTTTCTAGATTTTATTGTTTCTTGGCTTTCTACTAGGATGCACCTGCAATAGTACTGAAGAGTTTGGAAGAATTACTGTTGAGAAATTATCAAGTGGTAAATTCCATTTTCATGCTTATTCCAATCAATTACTAGTCGGGATTTATTTGGTTTGTTTCTAAATGTGATCTGATGGGCTCCATTGTTGATAGAGTATGGTTCTTATTTTGTTTGCCAGGAACAATCTGAAGTGCGCTTTTGTGCTGTGAGATGGGCAACATCTTTATTCGGTTTACAACATTGCCCCAGCAGATATATTTGTATGCTTGCTGCTGCTGATTCTAGATTGGATATAAGGTAGATCACTATTTCTTCCTATCTGGTGAAATTTTCCAACTCTCTTTTTGGAACCTGCATCATTTTCCATAAATTGGTGAAGATTATGCATAATATTTGGAGTAGAAACTGGGAATACTCAATTTTTTTTTGGAAAAGAAAAGGTAAATCTGAGATTGATTCACTTTATAGAAAAGCTTCTAGTTTATTCAACTGAACAGAGCTTGAAATATGATTATTTCTTTTGTCAACTGAAAGTTGAAGCTACCTCCATAATACAAGATAGATGCCTTCATTTTTCCTAGAACACCAAAAATGACAAAATCATCACTAATCAAAAAGAATAATTGTCAATCATACTGACCTACTGTAAAATCAAAACACAAGTCTTTTAAATAAAGACTGGACTAGTTATGATTTGGATCCTGTAAATATTCTGAGTAATGTGGGAGCATTATGTTCAACAATCATTAGCAAGATTGTTTTCTTTTCTTTTTTTTTTAATCTACATTATTATCAAGGTTCAGATCCTTCTTAGGTATTGCACTATTTTCTTTTGTGATTCATCACAAATTTGATTGTAATTTTATTAGTGGTGCCTTGAAGTTTGGAAGTTGTGTTTTGAAGATTGGCCATGTTACTTTGTTAATGTACACATGAATAAGGATCATACCTAAAATTTTAGCTATTTCTGTAGATAATATTTTTGTGCCTACTCTAGCTTTCATCATTCCACTACTCTTTATTGATACCATTTAAAGGGATGATGAGGTTGAAAAGAAAAAGGGTGTTCAAGAGATAACATTTTATGTTTCTCTTTTCATTTTAATTGCATGGTTTTCTTAGCTTTTGGAGACTGTATTGCAAAGTCTTCTTAGAATAAAATATTCATTTGACTTAATTTTATCCTCATCTCTTGATACAATGGTATGACTTATTTCTATCTAGGGAGATGGCCTTAGAAGGTTTATTTCCTGGTGAAGTTAACGGAAAATCTGTTAGCTTGGACATCAATTTCGAGTACCCCAAGCTTTCTGAAATGCTGGATTTTATTGAAGGAAATAATCCATTAGTTAGGGATACAACTCAATCAGGAGACACAACTCTTCTTCTTGAATCCTCTACATATGTTGTTATGATCAAATTTTTGATGAAGTGCTTTGAGGCAGATGTGCAACAAAATGACATGGTAGAAGATTCTGATTTTTTAGATTCAGTTGATAAATTGCTTTGGCTTCTTGAACATGCAATGGCATATCAAGGCTCGGTTAAGCTACATTCTGATACCACCAAGGCATTCATCACAGTTGCAGCATCTGTTCCACAGGTAGTTCGAGTACTCACTAAAATTATGAGCTCAATTTCATGGAATTGATTTTCCCACTAACTACGACACTTAATATTTTGCATGTGCTTCTGGTCATTAGGTAGTTGCATCTCGTTTTGCTGCTAAATTACCGTGGCTGAAGCAATTATTGGGTCATGTGGACTTTGTTACACGTGAATCTGCAGCGTGTCTACTTGGTATTGTGTCTTCTGCACTTCCCATATCTGAGTCCTCTGATCTTATTTGCGAGTTGATTTCTAATGTTGACCGGACACAGACATTAAGGTTATACTTCTGAATCAACAAAACTTTGTGCATAATTTTTTTGAGATATTTTAACTTGTTGAGATAACTTTGACCCCTAATTGTACTCTGAGGTAATTCTCCAGGTTCGAAATGCAGCATGGATTGTTATGTGCTATAGGATATGTTACAGCAAATTGCACATTGAAGATTCCTTCTGTAAGTTTATATTCCAATTCAATATGGAACCAAAGTGTACAGTCAATTGAAATAATTAACAAGATTTTTTGAAGGGCAGCACAAAATACATTTTCTTTTTCATCCCATTTATTCCTTTCTTGAGCTGGTCTTTGGGGAAAAAGGGTGGCAATATTTTGGTAAAATAATAACCAGAAGCCAGTAAGAATATTTTATATGACTTGTATGTACAGTGGATGCCTATTTGGTGAACTACTCAATGAACTATACTTTTGTCTTTGCGTTTGCGACTGTAATGTTTCTTCAGTGTATTTCCACCCGACAAAATGTATTAATTTTTGTGTGGAGAGGAAACCCATCAAATATTTGTTCGGTTGTGCTGAAGTATTTGACAAAAAAATGCTGCTAAATTCGATTCACAATTTTATTTCACGTTGATTTCTAGAACTGTCACTTGCTCTTCGTCATTTTTCTTTTTCTTTTTTGTTTTCCCTTTTATTTTATTTTATTTTATTTTTGAGAATGCATTACTCCATATTCACAATTTGTAAAATATGTTTGATGTGCTACTAGTTGAAAATGCAGTGGCAAGACTCAATGCACATGTCTAAAAGCTTCTCAAGATCAGTTGTCGAATTGATGACATTGTTCCATAATCCTACATAATGTCTGACTTCTATGTAACAGCAAACAATAGTACCCTTAGATAGGAGATTTTCAAACACTTTGTCAGAGGGAGAATGAGGAACTTGATATGGGGGCTATTTTTGTTGAATGGAAGATACTGGAGCAGGAATGTTAGCTTCTATTTGTTACTTGATATCCTAGGATAGAAAATTAACTTAAAAAATTACTTAGAACTAACAAGATGGTACTTGTCTCTGTTCTGTGTGCATGTTACTGGTTAAACTCTTGGTTCACCCTTTTGTTCTGTGAACATAGGCTGTAGTCTTTACCCCCTTTTTTTGTGCCTGTTCTCTATCTCCTGATTTTATTCCTCAAACCAGATCCCAGAATCATTACTTCAGTCTGCTGTTAAATGTCTGGTTGACATAGTTAATTTGGAGACTTCTACTATGGCTTCTATTGCGATGAAAGCTCTAGGTCATATTGGCCTTAGTATTCAACTTCCTCTCTTTCCTCATGACTCTGGTCCAGGTAACTCTCATGTTTATCATGAGCTTAGTAGAAATTACACTTCATGTTTATCATGCTTTTCCATGTTAAATATCCATAACGATTCCTTTTTCAATTGCAGTTGCTGTTCTGACTCTATTACAAGAGCGGCTACAAAAGCTGCTTTTTTGTGATGATATGAAAGCAGTCCAGCGCATTGTTGTTGCTTTAGGCCACATGTCAGCTAATGAATCATCCTCTCCTATTCTACATATAGCACTCGATCTGATTTTTAGTCTTTGCCGCTCAAAGGTGTGGGAGAATCTGTGAAGCTCTTTATTGTTTACTTTCTTTGGAATGAATAATAACTTCCTTTTTAAGATCATGGTGCATTGGAGTAAGAAAACTGTTCCTTGAACATATCTTTTTACCTTCGTTTTTCCTCCCATGCTTGTCTTTAAGCAGGTTGAAGATATCTTATTTGCTGCTGGGGAGGCTCTTGCATTCTTGTGGGGTGGTGTTCCAGTGACTGCTGATAAGATTCTCAGAACAAATTCTGCATCACTTTCCACAACATCAAACTTCTTAATGGAGAACGTGCCTTCATTCTTGTTTAGTAACAATACTCTGGATGTTCAAGAAAACGAAGATTTCCATGCAGCAGTTAGAGATTCAATTACTAGAAAGCTATTTGATGAACTTTTGTACAGTAATAAGAAAGAGGAGCGTTCTGCTGGGACAGTGTGGCTATTGTCACTGACTATGTTTTGTGGTCGTCATCAGGCAATCCAACGTTTGCTTTCAGATATCCAGGTATGTCATAACTAATATGCTTCAAATTACAGGAACTAAGCAAAATTTTCATCAGTCATTAAGCTATTTTTCTAATCATATTCCAGCAAAATTGTTATATTAGGGTCTTTTTTTTAGCCTGGTTCCTTTTTTGCGTGGGGACTGATGTAGACTCTTAAATTCAAACACTTGCAATCACATGTTACATAGATTTTGAAATGCTGTGATATTCAAAATTCAGGAAATCTTGTGCAGGGTTGGGATATTTTTGCTTGTGATTACGGTTTATATTCTTTATGAAGCCCTTACTTGAGAAAGTAAAGATGACGGTTTAAAATGTCTGTGTTTTAACTTTTCCAACTTAGGAGCATGCATTTGTATTTTATCGGGCTAGCATGCACAGATCAAATTTAAGTGGGCATTTTGTGAAATTTTAAGATGCCTCGCTGCCTAGGTGTATGGGGAATTGCTTCTTGTAAAGCTTGGAGAATCCTTCCCCTAAGAAGCAAAGTGGCGTTAGGCCATAGTTTCTGCATAAGATATAAGCTATTTAAGTTACTTACCTATAAAACACAGAAATGCTTTTTTAGTTTATGGTTCAATATTTTCTTATATGAAGAGGCATTAGAGTAGTACTGGTATGGAATCCTCATTTGATCTGCTTGGGGTACTCCTTGCTCCAGGTTGCTGCAGATGAAATTGGAGATTAGTCCGTGGATCTAGATAACTAAATACATCAGGATTTCTTACCCTCATCAAGCAAAGTCAAAAGTAATTGTGTATTACCCTCCTAAACTAGGAAGACTTGCGACTTATTTGTTTCTGGCTAGATCTCTTTATGGATTTGATAGTTGGAATATGTAGTTTAGCACATAGTAAGCTGTAATACAAGGGGGTTGTCAATGAGAAGCTACCTGCTTTTGAAAGTAATCACTAGCATTTATTACTGACAGTTAATTTTGGAACTGTGGGAATGAATGATGAATATTTCTGATTATTAGAAATCTGATAGTCAAGTCTTTTCTTTGATTAAGAATATTACACATTCTTTTCCCTTCAAAATGGAATGATCTGATGGTCTCTTTGATTTGATGTAGGATGCATTTTTACACCTTTCGGGAGAACAAAGTGAACTTATCCAAGATCTGGCATCTCAAGGCCTCAGTATGGTTTATGAACTTGGTGATATTTCAATGAGGAAAAACTTGGTCAATGCACTTGTTGGCACCCTAACTGGTTCTGGCAAAAGGAAAAGAGCTGTCAAAGTCTGGATAAAATCCTTATAATACTCATGATCTTTACTTTTAGATAGATGTTCTTTCATTAAGTTACATTGTTTATTTCCATTTCCAGCTTGTCGAGGACTCTGAAGTGTTCCAAGAAGGTGCAATAGGCGAGAGTCCCACTGCAGGAAAACTGAGCACTTACAAAGAATTATGCAACCTAGCCAATGAGATGGGGCAACCAGACTTGATTTACAAGTTCATGGATTTAGCTAATTATCAAGCTTCACTAAATTCCAAAAGAGGTGCTGCTTTTGGGTTCTCTAAGATAGCCAAACATGCTGGAGATGCCCTAAGGCCATATCTGCGTGCATTAATTCCACGACTCGTCAGATACCAGTATGACCCAGATAAAAGTGTGCAGGTATGTTTCCTTCAAGTGTCTTCTGTAATAAAATTATATCTTTAATATTCTTCCCTTTAGCATAGCGATGGGTAATAATGCTGATATGGAAGGAAGATAGCCGAGATGATGGTTGACATGAAAGTAAAACTCTATATTGTTAAATTGAAAATTAATGAAGAATCGTCCTGAAGAAGTAGCAACTAGCTTAAAAAGGACCTTATAACATGAAGAGGCAATGAATTAGGAAACCAAAATTAAAATATATCTACAACATGTTCCAAATACTTTCGGATCTTAAGAAATGAATTTCCATTAAAATAACATTTCCAAAGTTTTACAAGTGAGATTTTCAATGTAAGAGGTATCAATCCCATTACTTCATGTATTGGATCTCTAAATACTTTAATTATTGAGGATATTTGGTATCACCAATAACTACTTGAATTAATGAGGATAATTTGGCAACTATTCTGATCAAATTCCTTTTTAAGAATTAGTGGTCAAGTCAATAGGGGATGTAAAATTTTGGATGGAGGGAGTAACAAAAGAAATTAGGAGAAACATAAAAGAAATTAGGAGAAACATAAATTTAGGGCAGTGTGCTACAGTCCACATGAACTGTAATTATACTACAGTTCAGTTTTAACATGCGTTCTATATCCTTATGTCATTGGCAACAGATTTTAAATTTTAATGGAAAAATTGTTTTGCTGTTCCCTATCATTATTTGTTCTGCTAGTTTTCTTAGCTATAATTGTCTTTCAACTTATAATTTTCCTTTTTATATGGATTGAAGGAAGCTTTTGAAGATTATTATTATTGTTATTTAGCATTTGATGGTCACTGTTGATTATTGCCTGGCTTAGGATGCTATGGCCCACATCTGGAAGTCACTAGTGGCAGACTCAAAGAGGACAATTGATGAACACTTCGAGTTGGTTATGGATGATCTTCTAATACAGTGTGGATCAAGGCTTTGGCGCTCGCGTGAATCTTCCTGCCTTGCACTAGCAGATATTATCCAGGGACGTAAAATTAATCAGGTAGTTTGATTGATATATTGCCATATTATCATGGAAATTGATGTATAAGTATAATATGTGAGGATCGCTATAGAATTACAACATGTTAAACCATTATTGAGTGATATACACACACACACACACATGTATATGTGCCTTAAATAGAAGAGATCCAACAGTAACCAGGGACAAAAGGAAAGACTTTCAAATTTCTACTCCTTGGGGTGGGGAAATGGTAATAGGATTTTTATAGTCTTCTATTTTGTTGTAGGGTTTGACATTTGAAACCTGTTCCCATTTCACTCTTCATGTGTTATATTAGTTGTAAATGAAATGAGAATGGTTTCAGATGATTTCTTGCATATGTTATGACAAAGCAGCATTACATGGCTGTGTCTGCTTTTACTCGAAATATTTTGTGAACATCAATATTAAACACAAAATGAATACAGTCGCAAACTTCTGTCATTTTTTTTTTCTTTTCTGAACGTGCCTCAATTATCTTGCAGATACATACATATATCAATCAAATGAACAATTAGCAAATGGACCTTAGAAATAGTCTTGAAGTATGGAACAATTAGTGCTAGACAAACATATACACTGTAGTATTATCAATTCATTAGTATTATAAATGGAATATGACACAAGGGTATACTTAAAAGTATTATGATTTTTTATTATTATTATTTACGAGTATGAATATGAAAAATATTTATATATTAATCATTTAAGTACATATATATAATTACAGTCTGGTTTGACCTGATTTGACCTCTGTTCGATTAGAAACCATAATGTCTTCCTGGGTTTGATAATGGTCCGGTTTTCAGAACCTAGCTAAATATAGTTCTCTTATCAGGTAGTAAAATAGGTTGCCATGCAGTATTTGCATGGGAAAATGTAATACTTATGTAGAACTTATGAAGTAGAGTAATTCATATACCCTCCTACTTACGTCATCTGTAGTTCCTGTTGCAATTTAAATGTACTAAACAACAGAAAACATGTACAGAATCACAGTTTCAGATTTATATAATGTATATACAAGCTCTATGGCCTTGTTGCGGTTTTCTAATTCTCAGTGTACTTTTATGGTGTCGTTTTTCAGCATCTATGCTGATCCTTAAATTGATGTACATGATAATTTGAATTGTGATGTGTAGGTGGAAAAGTATTTGGAGAAACTATGGAAAGTTTCTTTCCGTGCCATGGATGACATTAAGGAAACAGTTCGGAAGTCAGGTGATAGGTTATGCCGGTCTCTTACTACATTGACCCTGAGGTTGTGTGATACCTCTCTGACTGAAATTTCTGACACAAGACGAGCAATGGACATTGTATTGCCATTGTTGTTAACGGAAGGAATAATGAGTAAAGTCGACACTGTTCGTAAGGCATCAATTGGATTGGTGGCAAAAGTTACAAAGGTTCAAGTTCTCTGACCCTAGTTTTTCATTTTTGCTTTGCTAATTTAGTAGTTTTTCTTAAACCCCTTTTAAGTGGGCCATATATTGGGCAGTAACTTCCTGATACCTTCCTTGATGCATATACTGCGTTTTTGTATTACTTTGGTGGCCTACATCATTACTCAATCATACAAGCAAAATATAGCACCGAGTCTGCCAGTATTTTCTCATTCGATGCAGATAGACTTTAATTGATCCTCATGCAGCAACATGACTTCTTCTTTTTTTTGCCCCATTTACTCATTATTGTCCATTTTTGGGAAATGTTACAAGTTTCTGATAGTAACCCATTTTGCCCTGTGAGCTGGATGTTCATGTATACTTAACCAGGTGTTAGTTTGAGTTAGATATTCATGAATATAACTAGAGAGAAATGAACCTATTCAATAATGCTTGAGGGCAATGTTTAACAACCCTCAACATTCCTTAATATAATGAAACCTTCAATGATGACTTATTATTACGAATCATAATCACTTGTAGGATCAATTGTGCAATAAGGTTTTTGTATATGTACTCTGTCAATGTCCTTCTAGAGATTTAAGGATTATATTCTTTGGCATATGACTTTCAGGAAAATGTGTAGAGATATTAAATTGGGACGTAATTCTTTCATAAAAGGCCTGAAAATGAGAACGCTTCACTCAACCAGGTGATCCTAAAACTTCTGACTAAATTCTGCAGACCAAACAAAAAGGCTGAAATCAAAATATCTTGTTCACTGAGCAGGACGGAAACAGAAACATCTGAAGAGCTCGACATATAGGTTGACAATTAAGTAATTCTTTACTTGCATGATAAAAACAAGAGCACCATAAAACATTCCCAGATAATAACGATTGTGTATGTTTGATTCTGGAATTCCTTGAGCAGTTATTTTCCACAAAAGTTGAAATTTTTCTGTTGTTTCTTGATTTCTTCTATTATATAAACTGCCTGAATAGACTCTTTATCTTTTTTTTTTTTTTTTATATGTAGGGTTC
>LVCA01017472.1:101128-112087 GCA_004801955.1 Calotropis procera
TTTTTGTACCCTGCAGTTTACACCCGCAAAACTGACCCTTGATTCAGGAGTTACTAGAGCACCACCCTTGTTAAGTGAGGCTGATCTATTGAACTGTATGGACAAGGTGTGATTTTTTGTGTTGAAGTTTATATCTTATTTTTGTTTGCATTCTTATCTTATTCCTAAAGTTCTTTAAAGAAAATCATAGGAATTTTATAATGTTCTCCTTTTATTTCGTAGGCTGGGATTGGTACAGATGCGACAATGCATGATCACATAAAAAAGTTGCTTGATCGATGTTATGCAACTAAAGACTCAAATACTCGTTTCTCACCTACTAATCTTGTAATCTCCTCTATTTTTGTCTATTTTATTTGTTTTTATCAACTGCATTAGTTTCCTTCTTTTCCTTTTATTAAAATTCTTTTAAACATATTTTACCATTATGTGGAAGTGTATGGATTAGAAAATGTTGTTAGGGTTTCCTAGAACAGGTCCTTATTTCGGTTCAATTTGAGCTATTGAACTAGTTAAGAAAAAGGGGTAATAAATCATCAAACCGGTTCTTGACTTGCCAAACTATCATACTAGTAGCAGTTTAGCAGTATATGTGTCAATTGAAAGGATGTTTTGATTTTGATTTTGATTTTTTTAAATTTTTAAGGCTTTTCTTTTTCTTTAGTTTTCTTGGATATGCAATTTCCACATACATTTTTCGTCTATTGTATGATTTTTAATTAGTGAATTATGCAACATTTTGAAGATTATATTTTGGAATATGTTTATTAGTAGAATTTATTTTATGATATTTTAATATATGAAATTATTACCTTTTATAGTCATAATTTTAGATATGCTCATTAATCTTTTACTTGTACAGTCGTTACTAATTTCTTTGAGATGTTGTGGTTGACTTGGTGCAGTAAAGTTGCATTTTTTCTTGATACTAGCTCCATTCCAACTTAGTGCCCCATTTGTGATTTGCCTACAGCTCTAGAAAATGATCAGCTAGCACCAATGGCAATTAGGGAAACTAATGTGGCCTTTTTTTCAATGAGTGAATTAAGTACATTATAATTCTCTCTCATCCTCAAAAATATGAGAGAATCTAAAAATCTTATATATGTAACTTAGAATGTACTGAAAAAGTAAACTGAAAACAGAAAACCAAAAAAAGATATTGGTGCATGCTTAGGCTATTAAATTTCCAGCTTAAGCTGATAAAGGGGTTTGAATTTATACATTTAAAACTTCTCACTAGTGGGCTGAAAGCAGCCAAGAAATGCTTGAAGATGGTCCCAGTGTTCTATGTTAAATTTCTCCCTCCTTCAAAAGCTAAATTGATTGGGAGTCAAATGATTTTCAAGTATGCACTTTCTTCTTATTTTTCCTCTTCTTGGACTATCCTTAGTTTGATAAAATATTTTATCTATTTTATTATTGATTGCCTTGATAAGTTATTATCATGTAAGATTTTATCAAAAGCAGCTTTCTCAAATGGGGGAAGGTATAAATGGATACATGCTATTCCATCTCATGTCAGGCATCTTGTTGTACAAGATATGCATTTTAAATAAATATGAACTTTTGGTTTAAAAAAGAAAAAAGAAAAATTATTTTCTTTGGCCTTTAGGTGAATATTTCTTGAATTCATGGAACAATAGTGTTCGATTTTTTGCATGTTTGGTGATCTTTAGATCGAATTTGGTGGACAATGTATGAGACTAACTATATTCTGTTGAATGAAATAAAAGCGAGGTAATTTTGGGCAAAATGATGAATTAACCAAACTCTTAATTTTCTAATGGGACATAATTTGGAAAAAATGAATTCTTGAAAAGGACTGTTGTCTTAGGAGAGGGATATAATGTATCTTTATATATGTATATCTATCTATATATTTTCACATTTTTGGTTGCTATAATGATTAACTATATTGTCAAAATTTCAGGGTGAAGCACTAGTATTGGGATATGATGATATGGGGTAAGTGAGATCAGTATAATTGTGGCTTATATACTGGATAACAATTTGATCACTATAATTGAATCAGTGTACTTGGGGTTCTGTGTCTTAAGAATAATGTTCTTTGTTGTAGCAAATAACAAAGACTATGAAGTTCTTTTGATTGTTTACTAATGTTCATGTTTTTCACCCTTTTTTTATTGGCATCTCTTTTCTATTTTCCTCATATAACATTTTCTAGTTTCTCATCTACCGGTAGAATTTCCAGGTTCTGAGCCAAATGAAACTTTGAATGAAGAAAATTAATTTTGAAAGAGCATCTGATATGAACTTGTATCCTGTAAAACTTCTTTTCTTTTGTTTCATTCAGCTTGCTTTTCTGCATTTTTAAGACCAATTGAAGAGTGCACAATGCACTCATGATAACACCAGTAATGGTCTGAAAATAAACACAACTTATTTACTTGTCATTTACTATTCACAAATTACTGATACCTACACTATATTTGATATAAGATATGAATTGTGGAAACCATATCTCCGTGCTGCGATGGAGGCCGATATGAAAGCAGTCAGCATTGGGTCTAAGAGAAAAGCTGAAGTTTTGGAGGCTTGCTTGCAGCAGATGAAAGCTTGTTTTATAGATGTAAGTTTGCAAACATATACATGCTTCTTCAGCATTTTCTCAATAGTCCACTGTAAATGTTTGGGCTTTCTGTTGTAATTTTGTTCATTTCGTCTTTTTTTACTATTTGTTGGTACTTTTTTTTTTGTTTTCCCTCTAGTGTGATAATTGCAAATATAGGTGTTAACATTTCTCTGAGAGTGTGGTCATTCGTTGTGCTTTAATTATGACCTAGCCAAGTTTGTCAATGTTAAAAGACTGTGAACTAATTACATCAAGAGATGATCTGAGCATATTTATGCATATGTTGTTGAGTACATGGATGGTTCTCTTGGTTTTCAATTGTTACAGCTACCAATATCCATGACTTTAAATTCACCGGACATTAAGCTATGAAAATAGTAATGGGAATTTCAGTGTAATATCACTTCAAAGTAGAGATTCTATCTATCAAAATCAGATTTTGTTTTATCTTTCTCAAATTGAATGCCAGTGTCTATTTTAGCACAATTGGAATTTACCAGTCTTCTCTAGAAACCACCAGATACTTTGACGACTCTCTATTGTTGAGCTATGTGGATCACCCAAAATACTCAAAATTCAACAATGGGGAATGTTAAGAAATTACTAATCAGAATTTGTAAGAATCATAATCCAACTAATGAGGTCATTTATCCAAAAAGTTCAAATAATTACTATAAATCTATACATAACACTTCTATTGAGTCTATGCAATTGATGCTTTTGTTAGACGTGATTAGGCAAAGAACTTGTTTAAGAGTTATGTTAATTGCTAATTTTGACACATAAAATCTTAAGTCAGGGTAGTCTTAGAGATTAAGTTGTTATTCCAACATATTTTTTTGTTTGTGTCCTGAATTACTTTAACACTTGACGGCATATTTTCTCTTGCAAGGGGAGAATAATAAAGAGAAGAAAAAGACTCATGAATTGGAAGCTTTTAAATGAAATAGGGATTCTATATTTAAGTCTTAAGCTTAGAAATTTTTGGTTGCATACTTGATTCAAGGTAGGCTTAGGGTTTTTGTTTTAATTAGTTATGGTTTCAGAAATTAAGATTAATTATTTATGATATAAATGTGATTACATATTTTAGTAAAGGTAATATTTCTTTTCATAGTTATGTCTTATAGTTTTGAGGTATATAAATACCGATTGCACATCTATAGTTTATTAAGAAGTTTTCAGCATTATTAGTATTGTTCTTCAATTCTTGAATTCAGTTTTCAAGAATGTTCTTTTGAGGTTTGCATTTCTATTCATGCTTTCTCACTACATCACCTTTGGTTTCTTCCTCTCTGCCTTATACGTCCTATTCAATGTTTATAGTTTTCTTATTTTCTTTTCATCTTCATATTTGATTTGTATGGTTTACTCTTTATTTCTATTTTTTATTTTTATTTCAGAATTTTGTTTATATATCTGGATGCTAATTAATTCTTAAAATCTACATTCATTCTGGGTGGTCAGCACCCTTTCTTGTGTTTTTATTGAACATCTTGAAACAGGCAAGAATCATAACTTACCATTGAAAAATTTCTCCAGGCAAGGGCTAATAAAGGGAAGCTTTTTGAAGCCATGTCTATCTTCTTTGAGAGGTTGTTTCATTGTGCTTCTTCAACAATCTAAATGCTATACTATGCTGCTGATTATTTTGTGTACTTTCTCTTGCAGATCAAATAGGCTTCCTGCCAATGCTCTTCAGGAAGGTGAGGTTGTTCGGAGATGTGGCCTTTGTCATGAATTGGATATGGTGCTTCGACAGAAACCTGTAATATCTCCTTCATTGGTTTGAAAAACTCCATTTTGGATAGCTAGTGAAGTTATTCTCTTTGTTATGATTTTTTGGCTGGCCATCCTTCTATAATATTTTTTTCTAGTATATACCATCTTGAATTTTTTTGGAAACCTTGGACTTATATATTTGGGTTCTGAAAGCGTTCCGATATTTAGAAATTAGGATTCTAGTAGTAGGAAAAACCATAGCAAACAATAGTCTTGTGCAGTGATTATAGTTAAACAAGATGGCCAAGTTGACTTTGTCAGCAATTAGGTTAATCTGTACCAAAGATTAAAGTTTAGTACATTAGAAAGGAGAACTATGTTCAAAGGGGGTGGGTACAATAATAGTGTGTTCATTCTTGTATTGTGCTTGATGTAAATTCGCAGTCCATTTTTGATAGAGCTTTCTAGTGCATTTCATCTCGCGCCTCATTACATAACAGATTGTTCTTGACCCCTTGTGTGCAGGATGGAAATTTCATGGTTGGATGCTTGGGCTTTCCATCAGTAATTTCTTCTTCAACCTTTTTCTGTGTTATGCTTTTTATCACATCATGCATAGAAAAAGCTTATTAAAATATATAGCTACAGTTGAAAAATATCTCTTATTTCATTATCCTAGGATTTTTGTAACTATCTTATGGAATGTGATAGTAACGTTGATGGATTTATCTTGGAGTTTGACCTGCAAACATTTGTCCTGGATACACAAGCTTCTGAGTTTCATATGAAAATTCTTCTCTCCTCTTGAAACACTTGTGTACCTGCTTGCTCTCTCAGTGCAGGAATGTTATTTGGCTCCCAGGTTCCATATCCCAAGCTGTTGTTACGACAAACATTTGCAGTACCTGTACACCAGGTGGCTTTCCTTGATATCTAGTATCAGCTTCACAAAAGATTACTTAGCACATTCTTGATAATTCATTATTTCAATCTACCTTAGGACTAGAAATTTCTCGTTCTGAATTCCATCTGTGGGAATTTTTGCAAACTATTTCCAGGTCCCATTTTCAAGATTCAGTTTAAGTTTCGTCAGTTGGAAATACCTCCCAATTACAATGTTGATCACTTAGGTATACTCAATCTCTTTGAAATTATTTCACTCTTGTGTTCTCTCAGTTTTTAACCGTTACCATGTTTCCAGTTTCACAAATTTTTAGCAGATTTATTTTGTCATTGCTATTACTTGTCCATATGGGAGGAAATTTTTCTTGAAGGTTTTTTCCTTAGCATGATTCTGATATTTTGCCTTATCTAGCTGTTGAGCTAAGCCTCTAGCAAATTGTCAGATATCTGATGTCATTCCAACTATTTGAGATAGATAGATGTAAATTAAATGAAATTGGATAGATTCTCTTTAATAATGTAACATGGTTACAGTTTTAATAAAGCTCAAACCTAAAAATTTGTTTCCATTCTCTTTCTTTTTAATTGAACAAAAATGAAGAACATAAAATAGGCTTTCATCCATGTTGCTATATGTATCACAATTTATGCAAATTTTGTTCTTGAATGACATCCTCAACTGAACTGATGCTGAATTCATCTGGAAGCAGTGCTACTCTAAATAACTATAAAGATGATTGCGAAAGTTCTATAAATATAATGCAGAGTATATTATCAATCATAAGCCAAAAGTGAAATAGATAAACTAGAAAGAAGCTGTAAAAGAGTCCTTTTGATAACTTTTACATAAAATTCATAACATTTTTTGAGGTTTTATATTTTATATTGCAGTTTGGGGACTTGTGATAGTTTTGTTGGAGGAAAAATTGGAACTAACTTAAGGTTGATGAAATCACATTTAAGTGGTTGTATAGAATTCCTCCAAGGTAGAGCTTAATATTACTCTACCATCTAATATTATTTCTGACTTTATCTTTTAACCTATCACAAGAAAAGGTGTAACATATTCTGTCTCAACTAAAATATAAAAATAACTTTTATATTTTTTTTGTCCTACTTAATCTCTTATCAACTAAAACGGTGATAGAAACAGGAAACGAGTGGCAACAGTAACTAGGCACTATTTGATCTTACAGAATTTTGCTTCAATTTTTGCAATCAAGAAATGTTCTCACAGTTATTGGAAAGCACTAAATGAGTAACATGCTTTTAGTTCTTGTTGATTAGGTATATCTATCTCTAGAGGCTCTTAAATGATGGTGGTCTGTAAATACTTTTCCAGGTTGCATCGGTGGCTGTGATGCCATTCTGAGGCAGCTGGTGGAAATTTGTGGAACAGGTTCTAGGAATCCTTCTAGTATGCCTGGTATGTGCTTGATGGTGAATTATAACGGTCCTCTTCATCATTTTAAGAACGTCTTAGTGAGGCTCAAACTTTTCAGAGATCCAACTTTTATGCTTGAAATAAAATCTATGTTTTGCACTATTCTGTTAAGTGGATACTTCTGTTAGTTATATGACTTGCACATGACCTTTTTATATTGAAAGTTAGTCTTCAATTAACTATTGACTTATTTGAGTTTGACTATGATAAATATAAAGATTTGGGACCTTATTGAATGTTTTCTTTTCTTTTCCTTCTCTCTCTTGTCTGAACTGCTACTCTTTGTTAAAGCTGATTTTTTTTTTTTTTCCCTCCAAATTGATAATGGCCACAGGAAGAAATCTCCCTCACAACTAATCAAGTTGCTAGAACAAACTGAAAAAAAGAAAAGAAAAATCTACTTCTGGTTAGTTCCTGGAGTTGGTAACTGAATGAAAATTGGAGTGGGAGGAGTGGGGAGTCACCACCCCTTTTCAGCAGAAAGATTTTTCGTTTTTATGTTGACTGTTTCAGGAATTGGAAAGCCCCAAACCCATTAATGAAAAGGGAGACAAACATGGTCTCTTTTTCTTCTCTTTCTAGGTTGAAATTAATCAAAGTTCTATTTCCTCTCTGATTCTGTGTTGGATAATTTTTTATATTTTTTTGAAGGTAAAATTTAGTTATAAAATTAAATGTGTTAAATTTAAATTAGAAATACATGAGAATGAATATTAGTTCTTTAATTTGGAACTCATGTAATTTGGTCAGAATTTTAGGGAAAGTGTATTTGGAAGATGATTAGAAAGGAAAATCATGAGTAATACTGACTATGGCCTAGATCTATCACAGAACTGACTAATTATATAATTATTCTGGCTACAGAACTCAAGACTGAAAACTTATGTTGTTGTTCTAGTATCCTTCATTGTTAAGAGAATGAATAGTTTTTTAAAATATGCGGCAACGTGATATTAGTGTGGTAGGTCCTAAGTTTGACCCTGACATTGCCTCAATTTGTTAATCATTGTTTATATCTTGAGCTTATGAAAAGTTGTGGTCAGCCAATTTAACTTCATTTAACACGCATATAACTAAATATTTTTTTAATAATTCTTGTTAGGTAGAGGACTGGGTAATCATGCATCTTCCAGCACTGGTCCAAGGAGCAGTTCCACTGGGCGGATGGTTTGCATATATTGCAGGCAAACTGGGCATCGTTCAGACAACTGCCCGTCACAGGCTCCTCATGGTCGAACTACTAGAATACCAGACGTTATTCTAGAAAATGGATTCTCAGGTAATGAAGTCACAGTGAAAATAATACTAGCACCTTCGGTTCCTATGTTTATGTTATGGTAATATTTTTGGGGATTGAAATCTGAAGTTCTGCAGAAGGATATGATTTTCCTAAAGAATCCATTTCTTTCATACTGATTCCATGGTCAGATATGAAAAGAATTGTTTGAAGAAGTGCAAACCTATAATTTAGATTATGATCATCCTGTCCCTCGCCCCTCCCCTTTTTTCCTTATTTTTTATTTCTTTTGTTCTTTGGGCTCACTGAGGATATATCTGGTTTGTATTGTTACATTATTTTGTTTTTTGTAAGCAAAAAACTGAATCCTCAATTTCCCTTTTATGCAGTCTTGAGGTTACATTATATGCACCATATACAATTCCATTATTTATGGAACAGAATTTTACTACCATCTAGAGGTTCAGTGGCATATATCTGATGAATTACGTCCTAAATTTGCAGGAGAGTCTTCAATCCCCTGTGACTCGTGTGGTGCACCTTGTATTTTGAGGACTGCTAATACTGCAAGCAACAGAGGGAGAAAGTTCTATTCTTGCCAACAGCAGGGCTGTCACTTTTTTGTGTAATGTCAACCTGGATCATTATGCTCTCATTTTTGTGAATGTGTTTGCTGAGAATGCTGCTGGTTTGATTCCCCTTTTCAGTGAATTCTTCTATACCTATGAAGGCCTTTTTTACTTGAACTTTACTAATACTCAATTTAAATATGCCAAGTAGAGCTAGATAATCTACCTTTATGCTACTTCCGGTACATAATATTCTTGGAAAATTGCTTCATGCAGTTTCTTTTCCTCAAAATAAGTCCTTGTGATCCAGAAGTAAACAGTAGCCTGACTTAGGTTTGATGAAGAACCCAGATAGGTGCTACTGTAAGATATAAGACGGTGGTGGAAGGACATCTTAGACATCATTTACACTATCTAAGGTGCAGAAATAAATAAGGGATTGCAGCGTTTTGTCTACATGACAAATAAAGTACCTCTATTCTATCAGTCAGAACTAAAAAGGATAGTAATTAGGTATACTCAGCAAAATTAAATTAAACATTGAGGTTAAATGTTTAAGCTGTTCATTAGTTGGTTTAGTATAATCATATTCTGCTGACATATTTTGCTCCTCAACCATGCTCTCTGTCTCTCTTATTGCAGTTGGGAAGATAACTTTAGTGGAGGCAGAAGTACACAACATGCTGTGAATACCGGTAATTCATATAATCCCACCACCAGCAATACTAGGAGAACTGGTCGCGGTCGCGGTCGTGGTCAGAGTGGGAGTGGTGGTCGAAGAGTACATGAAAATGAGATGACATTTGTGTCTGCAACAGGTGAACCAATATCTGGGAGGTGCTTTGTCTGCGGTGATCCATCACATTTTGCAAATGTTTGTCCAAATCGTGGGAGATGAATAACATGATTTAGGGAAGCACTGGATGAAGTTGTAGTAAGTAAGCAGTAACTTTCTTTGTGCTTTTAAGAATTTCATCCTTTGATCTGCACGATTTTGAACTAGGGTCGGCTAAATATATGGATATCTCATTGGTTTCCTTGGGTACGTGTCTGTTTGTGTTCAATGTTTACTTTTAATCTTTGTTTTCTTATTTCATAACAGAATTGGAATCGGGTTGACCAGGAAAATCCCCAGCGTGCATTTGAATAGACTCTTTTGTAGGAAAAATAAATAAATAAAAGAAAAAAGAAAAGAACAAGACTCAATTTCAGTCACTTGTAGCATTGGTCATATTTTTGCAGAAACATGAAGAAAGCCACTATAAGACCTCCTATCTATATGGGTGCAGAGGACATAAAAGATGGTAATCGCTTGACTTAGAAGCCCCACTAAAGTTCAATGATTCTGAACTAGTTATTGATTTTCTACTTGATGAATGCCAGGACATGTGAAAATCTCAGAAGCGAGCTACAATAATCCCCAAACTATTAGGTCAATTGGTTACATACAATTTCTTAGAGCAACACAAGAGGGATCTTTGGAAGTTGTAATAAGGTAAGACCTCCTATCTATATTGGTGCAGAGGACATAAAAGATGGTAATCGTTTGACTTAGAAGCCCCACTAAAGTTCAATGATTCTGAACTAGTTATTGATTTTCTACTTGATGAATGCCAGGACATGTGAAAATCTCAGAAGCGAGCTATAATAATCCCCAAACTATTAGGTCAATTGATTTAGAAAGGTTTCTTTCTTGCAGGTTTCTATAGGTTTCTATTCGGAAGTCGACTACAAAGTGCCAAAGCTTACATAGACTTATTTAACTTGAACAGTGATTAATTTGAATATGAATATAGTTTAAAAAAGTTATTCATAATTGATACTTATTTAAACATTAAGCAGATACAACAAAGTTAATGTCCTCAGGAGAAACATCAAGAGTATTACAAGTAGGTCTGGTGTACATAGTGAGTGCCAACCAGATTTTTATTGAAAGCTAATAAATCAAAACTAGGTGGGGAGCGGAAGGTAGTAAAAGTTGTACTACTAGCATTTCCCTCTTTGGCTACAACATTTGTTTCTCTCCGACCGTGCTTGAGTGAGGTTGGATAGGAGCCATCTGCAATCGCGTGAGTATAATAGATAACTAATAGTGGAAAACATGCCATTAATGAGATGAATGTCCGTGTTGATTTCAAGCGTATGGACGTCAAGATGAGTTGCAATTACAAGACCCTTCCGATGTGCAAGCAATTCTGGCTAATTGCTCGAGGTGCAGTAGAAAAAAAAATATTAATTCAAAAGTTAAAAAGGCTTTTTTTTCTTCTAAAAAAATTCTTAAATTCAAGGAACAGGGACGTTAATGTGCTTTTGGTTTATATCTTAAATATTAACTTTTTGATAGTTATATAAAACTGTTTATAATTGTCTCCTGTTTCCTTATTCTAACCAAAATTTTAAAATTATTCGTTTGCTTTCCCAGAGGGTTAGCCATCATAAGGGAAAATAACTTCTTGTGTTTCTACAGTATCAATCAATTTTTTTTTTT
>LVCA01017472.1:118600-139121 GCA_004801955.1 Calotropis procera
ATCATTGATATATAACTACCAGTTTCAAAAACTCCTCTCAATTCCATCGAGGTGACGGTGGTTTGTACATGAATTCATGTGGTGTTCCATTATTCATATCCAAGTAGTGAAGTTGTTCCATTAGCTGAGAACGCCTCTCCTTGAAGAAATCGAGACGGGTAGTCAATTCCACCAGAGTTGATGAAGCAAGAGAAGGATTTCTTCCATTCTCCATATCCTGAAAAAAAATGTGTATATATTATATATATTCAACCATCATCATAAAATATTAAATTTCATGGTTAACACCTGCTTCTCAGGCATCCCTAGTGTCTTCTCGACAGGATTATTTCTACTGTATTTTCTTCTTCTAACACTAGTTAGTTCATTGAGGAAGGGGCTATAGTACTCACCTAATCTTTAAACTAGCATTCTTTCTATTTAGTAAAACTACCAATCTTAAATTGCCTACTCCTATCCTACTCAGTCGGTTTCCAGGACAATCTGAAAAAGACCACAACTGGCATAAGTAAGGGAAAAGACCTCCTTACTTCTTGGTAGGATCAAATTTGAACTTCGTCACGTTGTTTCAGCAGGAAGAGAAGTTAGAAGGGGAAAACTACTCAAATGATTTTCTCTTCTTTTTTTCTTTTTTAATTTTTTTTTATTTTGTTTATATTTTTTTCCTGGAACATCCATCTTTTTTCCAAGTTTTTGTACTTTAAGATGTGAAGAATGCAATTATGCAAAGTACATTTCAATTAGTAGTTCCCTTCTTTCATATGTTAATAATTATTTCTAGGATTATTTTACTATACTTTCCATTCTTAGTCCCAAAGCTAGTTGTCCAAAGAATTATACATTGGATCTCCTAGACAAAAATATGGCTTTGCTGGTGAACCTGCGAATACTCCTAAGTGAACCATCGTCTATTATCTTTCCTAATTAGACTCCTCCAAATAAGAAGAAATGCCAAGAACTAGCAAGCAAGTAGATTTATTTAATGAAATTAGGGCTGACTTATCATAGTAAATTCTTGTTTTAAGTCAGTTTATTCCACAATCCTTGTGATCACACATGAATGCAGCAAATATTCTAGAATATCAAAACATTTTTCTGAGTAAATGTATTTTTACCCATGAAAGGTACTGTGCGATGGCATACTTGCAATGATGCTTCAGGTTATTATCATTCATCAGAGGTAAGTTGGTGGAAGTGATAAACAGAATCTGGTTTCACTGTCACACTTGGACAAGGGTATTTCAGAGAACTATTTTTCATATTTGGACTAGATTCTTAGATGCTTCAGTTATTATTGATAACAAGGAATTATAGGTAGAGATGATTTTGTTATTCCAATTACTATTAGTTTACAGTTTTAAATGCCAAACCCTAAAATGTGTAGATTTGTCTTTCAGTCTATAAGGATAAGTTCTGAGTCGACAAATTTTTTAATAAACAGTTGAAAATAAGTATCTTAGAAAACATTGTTTTAGAAACCAATATTACAATTTTATTTTAGTAACATTATATAAGAAAAAGTTAATTAAAACCTGAAAGGTAGCTTTTCCAAGTCATTCTTATTATCCTTTAAGTTAAAACAGCAGAAAGGCTTAATATCGCTACTAAAACAAATTCAGAAAATGACTTAAAATTCTTGTATCTTAAGAAACCAAGTTACAGACCTAAATTAAGAAGAGTCCACAAGTTATTACAGTATAATCTAGTTGTATAGTTCAATCAAACCCTAACATATGAAGCCTCAAGGTCCTAGGTTGATGTATAAAGTTCATGCCTCTCTTAGGTCTGACACCTAACGTTTATCACCCACAATGCTAACAGTTCTTACTCCTCTCTTGATTTAACTTTCTTGTCATCTCTTCTAGCTTCAACATTTAAAGTTCTGTTGGATTATTAAATTTCCTCTAACAGATTTGTGAACAAAATTCAAGGGGAGCAACTGCAAGTATTTACTGGAAAACTTCTTACCTCTCCTGCCCTTGAAGATGATGGTATTGAGGAAGTGTCAACAACTCCATGCCCATCAATAGAAAGATTTAAATCAGCACTTTTAGGATCTGTTAAACTTGTTGACTCTAGGAACTGCTTCCTTGCAGGTTGCCTGCTGTTGCTGCCAGATATTAGCAGCTGGCCTTTAACATTCCTCATATCTGCCCCCAGTAGTTCCTGAAAAAATATAGAAGAATCAGCTTAATTTTCCCAGGGGAAAACAAATGCATGATAAATGATTAAGGAAGAGAGAAGAAGAATTGGAGCATCCTTTGTTTAGACTAAAAGATCAATTAGATTGAAGTTTCTCATCATGGGCTGAGTGCTATAATGCAAACCAAGTTTCTACTGGAGTTTTTGGTTTTTGGAGAACAAACAATGGCCGTCAATGGTACTTTCATCCATTTCTTGTGGAGTTAACTAAAACTAGTTTGAACCTGGGCAGAAATATAACTTCAGAAATAATTTCCAAATTGAACTATGCTACCATTAACCAGCAGCAACATAACCGCTATTAAAAAGTACTTCTGCAAACTTCTATTCTTTCCCCTCCAATGTTTAACTATTTGATTTAGCCTCAAACTATAAAAATTACTAATTTTTATCCTTCAATCCATTATGGCCTATAAACTCTAATAGAATCAGTTACTTGCATGTGACCAGTTCTTTTGTTCCTTCTCAGAATCTTATTCTTTTATTCAGAAAAATGAAAGAAAAAAATTTTCCTTTCTCATTGTCTGTCTCCTTGATCTTTATGATCACATATCTCACTTTCAAAAGTTTAAGAATATTTTTTACCCTTCACTGAGATAAATCTTTTAATTACTAAGCAGCTCTGTTTTACCTGATCCTTTTGCATTCAAATGATAAAAGGGTTAAAACCCATTATTATGCATTTCCTTCAATAAAAAGTGCAATGAAACTCCAAATACAAAGAAAAACAACTTAAGCATCATTCTTTGTAATTTTGAGACTTTTCTAGTCTTAAAAGCATTAATTTCTTTCATAAATTTACAGAGCATATGCAGCAGGTGAAATAAGTTTTGTCTAGAAGGAAAGGAACAGGTTTTAGTGGTTTGTAAAGTCTTTGATTAGCCTGAACTTTCCAAAGCTCATTTTTTTTTCCCAATTTCAGTCTCAGTAATGCAGGAGACATCCTCAAGGACCCCTCTCAGTAGTTAATGTTTATCATATTTTCTATGCTGTAGAATCCTTATTTTCTCCAGTTTTCTAGATAGTATTAATTTTGGAGGAAAAGATTCTTAGTAGATTATTATTCTTGGTTTCCATAATTCTGTTTTTCAACTTTTCTAATACAAGAAACACATATTTTTAACTACTATGCAATATTCATTGGATTTTACTCATTTTTAAGAATAGTGCCTGGCTAAATTAGCCTCTAAGTAAGGTTTTTTATTGGGTTTTCCTAGAAAAATCATAACTTTGAAATAAATAATAAGTCTACCTTTCTTTTAGTGATTCTACTCACATCAAGTAGTACCAGGAAAAAAAAGAGAAGAAAAAAAAAACAACACTGCAAAGAATTTGTCACAATCAAAGGTTCGCCTTACACAATGTGAAACAAGGTATCACATTTTAGTTCCACATTCACCAAAGGCCCAACGTGCTTGCTAGGGCCAAACAGAACAAAATTGGTATAATTCTAAATCAACTAGTGAGCATCTAGGACTGTAGAGGAAGCTACCACTACATATGGTATAGCACTAAGTTCCATAGTCTGAATTGATTACTTGCTCTAGTACTGATTACTTAGAACCATCCTCGTACCAAAAGGACATTAAAAACAATGTGTAGGTAGGTCATCCTTATAAACTATGACTAAGTCATATATATTTTAGATATAGCACAGAGTATCACAAGTTTGAGTTGACATAGAATGAAATCATCTTGCTACTCATCCTGATGAACTCATAAATCAAGGGTTAAATTAAGATGTTTATGATAGAGGCAGCCCAAAGGTACTCAAGGAGTAACCCTTTTAAGAAATATAATTGGTTGATCAACAGTTAACGAAGGAGATAAATTGGAGCTCCCACCGATATTTGATGTTTATCTGAATGATGGCTATGATGTTACATATTTGGACACCTCCTCTCCTCAAAGGTCGCTGAAAACTGAGTGGTGAAATTATAAGAGGATGTAGTGGCCTACGACATGGGCATAATGTTTTCTACAATCTTCCTCATAGGAGACACTTAAACCTGCCTGGTAAGTTCATGTCATTTAGATGAAAAGACTTTTTTTCTGAATGATGTCAAATGAAAGCATATTCATACCAGAAAGACACTTAGAACTGCTGGACTCTCTATGAAGACATACTGAGGACACCAATATTTTTTTTTTTAAAGAACTAAATTTGGATAATATTTGGAGTAGTCAGTGTTATGTTTCTATAAATCATTTCCTCCAAAGAGCTAATTTCTCATACTCTACAGACTTAAATCAATTATGTAGCTCTCCAATTCACACATACCATCAAGGATGATAACTGATTTGAGGATGGATATCCTAATCTTTGGATGAGAAGAACAAGGACAGAATGCAACCAGGAAACAAGTTCATCATAAAAAGGCTTAAAAAATTTATGAAACTCGGCCGTCTTTTTCTCAAGCAAGAAAAAATCCTAAAAAAGGTTTAGGTTTATTTTGAATCCTAGTTTTGTCCAGCTTCCTCATAAACTGTTATTCTCTGACCAATAAACCTTAATTGGTTAGCGTTCTAGGTTTAGAATCTATATGATTCCATTTTTTTCAGCCTTTGTAAAGGAGATATACATACTTTTGAAATGGCACATAGAACAACTGTTGCCTCATATTCTCCCATTAAGAACCAAAGGTTTATCTGACCAGCCTCTAATTTTGGTTCCAGATAGGTTTATCCTGAAATTCATACCTTCAACAAGAGTTGAAATTTTTCCTTCCCCAAATATTTGCAGCTCGTGATGATGATTCAGTTATTGTCTAGGTCAAGGCACAGTAGCCAAACAGTAGTAGTTTTGGTTAACATTTCAGTACTTTTGAGGTTTCATCAGATTTGAGTTCCTTTGCATTAAACTTGTCTTAGCTCTAAAGTAATTTTGGTTATAGGAGATTTTTCCTTTTTCCCTGATATTCCCTTATTGAATCCCATCATCGATTAATTCTTTCTTTGTTTTTGTTCTCTTAAAAACAAAATTATTCCCTTCTAAAGTCCATCAGTGCTTGATTAAATTAAGAGACAACATAGATGCCACTGATAAAGACATAACAGAACGGAGATAAAAGATGAAAAAACCCTACCTCAGTTCTTTGTTTCCTTTCATTGTTACAGAAGGCAAGTGTTGCATCAAAATCTTGTTGAAAATATTTTCTGTCAACCAAAAAGAAGGGGAAGGAGGAAAAAATGAAAACACGTCAGAATAACAAAGTGGTATATCATGCACCATGAACCTATTCTGCAGAGTTGCTCTCACAAGTATACCCCAAATATGCAGATTGTATTTTGATGCTGAAGCAAAAGTTGTATTTTGAAGGAAAATAAATCATTGTCCTTTCCTACTTCCATTTCCTTTGAATTACTTTGACTCTTAACTTACTCCTGAGTTACTGTCTTGGTCTCAACTGGTCTAAGTGAGAAAACTTATTCAAAAAGAAATATGCTCATGCGAGGTGCTAAAACTTTTAAATTCAAATGAAATTTTATAATGTAATAACTCTTTTCAGGTCTAATATAATAATAGTTGAAAAAGATAATAGGCCCTTAATGTTCAAACAATCAGAAGCATACAACTTCAGCAGAATTTTCTGTTGCAAATTTAACAAATTAACAATTAGGTCATCTAAGGGCAGAATCATCAACCATGAAATTACAAAAATTTTAGGTAATCAAGAAACACCTAATTAGTAGGTTCTGGATGAGTTTCATGGCAGGAAATATCACATTATGGTTTATGATAACCATATCAATAAGATAAAAGTATTACAGAAAGTCACTTAAATCCAAGTATCAATGATTTTTGGCTCCAGTGATCAAACATCTCATTCATCTATTCCTAAGCATTATTCAAAAAAGAAGGGTCCATGGTCTGAAACTCAATGGTTTAATTATTTTCTCTCTAAGAAGCTACTCAAATAACAGAAAAATAAAAATACAAATATCTACAGGTGTAATTCAGTTGGAATAAGGTATAAATGAGTTCTGAGACTGACTGTTGAGAGATATGATTCGAAGCATGCTGATAACGATCACAAGCATCAGAGAGAGAGCCATAGTGGTGTTGACGTTGCTGATTGAGTTGGTGGTGGAGCTCAGCAACTTTTTGTTTCAATCTGGCCACATCAGCTTCAGCAAGAGCTATTTCTTCAAGTTCAGCCCTTGTCTTCAGTGCAAATGTATTAGGACATATTCAAAGGGAATATCAATAAAATAAAACTAGTGAACTACATTATAACCAATAGAGACCTTAGAATCCATGCCACGAGAACCTGAAAACTGTCCAGAAGACATGCTCAATCCTACTTCCAGTGCAGCTCTCAAATCTCTCTCAGCTTGCAACTGTTCTTGCAGTCTTGATACCTGAAAAATGTGCAAAAACAAGGTGGTCAAATTTAGTGGATTTGTACATCTCTATCTGTTAGATGATTGAACTTAAAGAAATTTTGCTGATAAGCATATTAATGAACTTCACATATAGAACTGGACATGGTTGAAAGGTAGTGCAATAATTGACATCAGTTATAAGAGAACGTTCAGGAACTTATACTAGATGATATAACTAAATTACAAATAAGACTTAATTTTCTTAAGCCTAAAGTTTAGAAAATCAGCATGGAATAGCCAAAAGCAGCTGATTTCCTAATTTCTCATTCAGTAACATAATTTTAAAATGAAGTAATTTCCAGTAGTCCAATCAAATCATGCTTCTTCAATTAAATATTCATTCTTTGGACAGCAGCTTAAACATAGTCTCAGCCAAATAAAAGAGCTAAATAGCATAAAACCCTAGTTAACTATAATCTAAGAGAAAAAGCTTGAAAAGCTTGCATTCATGAATCTCCATACAAATAGCTCTGATATAATAAATCTTCAGTGGACATTTTGAGTATCATACTGCATAAAAATCTTCCGATGTGTACAAATCAGCATCATCTTGGCTCATCTATAGTATTTATTTAAGCATTTATGGCATAAAATCTAGCAATCATTATTCTAATAAATAAATCAGTACAAATAAACCAAGTAAAATGATATTTTCATCATTTTACATCAGCAACAGGTCCAATTCCCTCTTAGCCTTTCCTAAACCCCCATGAGGGGAGGGAGAGAGAAAGAAGATGACTCATATTTGTGATATAAGCATAAGTAATAATTAAGCAGGCATCATATTGATGACTGTTTTGAGAAGATCTCTTGTTTAGTTTTAGAATAATATTCTTCATGGTTGGTGAATTTCCTTCTACCAGAACATCTTTCTTAGGAACTCTGCATTTTTCCCCATCTCCTATTCAGTGCCAAGGCAGGTAGAACATACCTTAACAAATATCTGACACAAGAACCTTTAGATATTGGACTTAAAGCAAACAAAAATTATTATAAAAGAATACGGTGAAGGGTTTATTTAAGGAGATGAGGGTTCTTTCTTTAATAGAAGTGTTTGTAAAGGATAAGAGGATAGTACATCTTGTTCAAGGGCAAGTCGCCGCTCATGTAAAGCTTGTTTCCTTCTCTCCAAGCTGGCCTGCAATATTGCATTCCCTCTTGCCTAATAAAAACAAAAGAAAAGAAACATCCAGTCAATAACTCCAGACTAGAATATACTTTACCTACAGAAAGCAAAAGCTCTGAATACCTCTTTTGCAATACGATTACGCAAATCATTCTTCGTAATCTCCAGTCTCTGTATAGCAAGCCTATAAAAGAACATCAAATTTCAGAAACAGGAAAAAAATGGGAAATATGAACAGAATTTGAGGGGCAAAGATTTCGATGGGAACAATTGAATTGCCACGATACGATCACTCAGTTTCAAAATAAAAACAGTCATCTCACGAAGAATCTATTATAATTTTTGTAGAGCACTCACACACTCCCTTTATAATTTTTGTATAGCACTCACACACTCCCTTTATAATTTTGCTCTCATTATAACTTGCACACACCACTTCTTTTTTACAAACTCATAGCACCTGATTCACTTAAATTCACAAACCAAGCATATTGAGATATATTGTCACTATGCAAAAAGCCTCAAAAAATTTTCACCTCTACTGGCTACATGAAGACACAAGGACTAGCAAATTTGCTCACAAAAAGGTTAAATGGGGACTAGAATTGACCATCTTTGTAACAAGTTAGACATGATTTACGTCTACACTCCAACTTAAGAGGTGAGTGTTAAGATGTACAGTAATTATCCAATTAGTGGGATTACAATTCTCAGAGATTGTGATTGATTTTAATTAGTATTTAGTATTTAGTAGTTTCCTATACTATTCTAGCCTTATATGTATAAATAGGTGTTTACCATTGCACAAGTATACAAGAAATCTCTTCTCTTCCAGTGTTTTACCATATCAAGGAAACAAATGTTTTGTACACTGATCCATACTACCAGTACAAGGACAAAAAAATGCAGCAAATAAAAGGACAGAAGGTGTAAGAGCATATTAATTTTATTTAGTTTATGGTGACCAACAAAGTGATATAAAATAAACTTAAAATTAAAATTAAAAACTATCACATAACATAGAAGGGTAAACAGATCCTACCCCCAAACAGAAGAAACACTTTATTCTACAAAAACAGGCATCAACAATAATAAATCTTCTTGTTATCAATATCCTTGTCTCAACTACGGAGTCTAGTTATATTCAACAAAAAGAAAGCATACCTACCCCCAAACATGTAACAGAAATACAATTAACACCAAATAGAAGAAACACTTTATTCTACAAAAACAGGCATCAACAGTAGTAAATCTTCTTGTTATCAATATCCTAGTCTCAACTATGGAGTCTAGTTATATTCAACAAAAAGAAAGTATGCCCACTACTTTGAGCAGTGACAAAGCTGTAGAAAGGATTTGGTATTATTTTTAACGGAATAGAGATCAAAATTCCTAATGGCTAGTGAAACCAAAAATAATGAAGTTAGCAAATTGAACTTTTAACAAAATACAACAATTCATGTCATCTAAGAGTTTTATAACGACAGGTGAGCATTTATGAACTCCTCCTTCCATTACCAAAGCTAAAGAAATCAATGTAAAAGATGAGGTGCACTAAAAATATAGAAAGAATCAGAATTCTACATCTTAAAAGAGGAAAATATTGTAATAAATAAAGACCATTGTGGAAACTACTTATGAGTTAACTTATTTAAAGCACTTTTCTTGAAGAACTTGGTTTCTGACATTCACATTATATAGCGTTCACATGCAATAAGCAATTGTGTAAAAAGTCTATATTGGTGCATTAGTTTGTTTGGTAAATGACTCTCACTTGATCTACATAGCAGAAAAAAGAATAATAATTTAATAAGATCTTACTCTTCCTCCCCAGAAGAATCAAATGACTCTGTGGAAGGCGTCTTCCTAACCTGCACAAAAGAGTAAAGAACAAGGAATTACGGCTACTAGTTCCAACTTTATACAAAAAAGACTTACTTCTCTTTTTCTTCAAGAAAGGAGGAATATTCTAGATAGAAAATTCACTTCGGCAGAAAATACCTGAATACCCATACATTTATTATTCTTTTCAATTTTATAGTTTCTTACGAGGATATTTTGGTTTGTGAACAATGACAGGTACATAGTTTTACTACTTGATAAATATTAATCAACAGGACTGACTCAAGGACAAGTAATTGAAACAAAGACAAAGGACAATGTAATTCACTTCTTCAACCTTGGAAGTTCAAGCAGCACATCCTTAACCGACAAGTATATCATATGAATTAGATATCAAGGGACTTTTGGATTGATGAATGATAAAACAACTTATCAATCCAGAAAATCCAAATTGTGTAGACAACACATATACTTCGCATCTGCAAAACTTTTCATTACAGTACCTCAAATTAAAAAATTCAGACTAAAAGACAGGCAAGCTAACCATGTCAACCTTGTACTGTTAGGGAAGGCTCTTAATTCAAGAGAAGAATCCATACTAAAAGAAAGGGTAATTTGCCATAGAGATAAATAAATAAACAGTAAAGATTAATCATAGACCAACAGACAAAATCTTAGAACCCAAATCTTTGGTACTGTCATTAAATTAACTTAAGAGAGTTGTTGGGCTTGAAGCATGTGGCTTCACGAGGAAAGGGGAAAACTACTAACTTACATTATTTCTTGACCAAAAAATTGACTTCTTGATATTGACACCAGATGAAGCAAGTTTATTAGGCTTTTCAACACACAATTCAGATCCAGCAAGAGACTGCAGGGGCCCATGATCCATTGAAGATAATATCTCCCCCACAGATCGCTGGGATTCACAACCATTTAATCTACTGCAAGAATCTATCTCAGCATCATTGCACTTTTTCTGTCGTTCCAGTAGTTCATTGAATGGGACACTGGAATCTTTAAGCGTTTGGGAATCTACACTACAATTTGATTTTGAACCCAAAGCATGATTCTCCTTTGGTGATCCAAAATCTGAATCATCACCTCCAGAAGCCTGAGTTAACAAATCAGTAGATCACCATGTAAGTAGCAAATAGTATCTTTGACCATGTAATGACAAACTTTCTAAGAGATGGGTGGAATTATCTATTTTAGCAAAATTAAATTACCACAAACTCTAAAAAGCTTAAGTTGATAGAGAGGGTGAAATTCATATACATAACAAGCACTCAGAATCAAATCATCTAGTTCTAGTGTCATTGCTTCGACAAGTCTACTAAGTATAATACCTGAAATACTTAGATAATGCAAAAGATAAGCACCACAACCATATAATTCTAATGAGGCTCGTGATAGCAATGAAAGGGAGGTTAGGATGAATTAGAAAATTAAGCAAAACAAAGATAAGAAATCTAATTTGATTCCTCCTAAGGCAAGACAGAGAGCACCTTATAATCATAAAGATCACTGGCAACAGAACCACTGCTTTCACTTAACTTTCCACTGAGTACACGGTGATCGTCATTGTCACTTTCTTGGTCCACTTCATTTTCGGCATCATGATAGCCATTATCTCTTGTATCAAGAGTTTCATCATCAGTTGAAACTTCACTTCCACTATTTTCAATTCTAGAATCTGCTGAAATTGAACATCTGTGGAGAGTATCATCCTGATATAAACATAATTAAAATAAATAAATAAATAAATAATTGTGGCATTAAGAAAGCGTCATTATCTTATTATGGATGGCAAAAGTAATGAGCACAAGCAAATGGCAAATCTTGATGAAGAAACAAGAGTGTGAGGAAAGGTTTAGCCCATCATGGCAAAGATTACTAAAATAATAGTTCTTTTTAATTTTTATGCCTAGAATAAAAAGTAAAAGAATAAATAAATAGAGAGAGAGAGAGAGACAGTTTTTTTCTTGATGAAAGGAAGAAAATCGCTCAGGAATAGGAAGATTTATCAAACAAGGATTCCACAATACAGCCAGAGTTTATTGTTATAAATTTGATATATTTTAGGATTAGCATTTTTGTCTAATTGGTTGTGATTTTAGGATAGGATTAGAATTTTATTATTTATGGTATCTTCTAAATATTTTTATATTTCTAGTGAATTATGATTCTATTAGATTTCTAGTAAAATCGGGACTTTTTTCAAATCTTCAAGTCTAATAGGTTTTGAGGTGTATATACACCCATTGTTCTATAAGAAGATTAAACACTAATAGTGGGAACATTCAGACATTTTATCCATGCTATCACTGCATAATTTCTTTATACATAGTGGATTATCAACTATTCATTCCCCAACACAAACCAGTGTACAGTTTACACAATGTGAGACAAAATTTCAAAATCCTCTTGAAATTTACATTTAATAATGTTTTCTGCCTCATTAAAAATGCCTTCTTAACTTCAAAGCCATTATCACAACACAAGATAGCACCTAGAACTACTGGTATCTTCTTTTCCCAGCTCTTTCCCACTGTCCAACCTCCATGTATATTCTACTTTCAACTGTTTCCTGATATTCACACTAATCTTGTCTTTGATAATTCATTGAATTCACTAGATCATCCTTAATTCCTCACCTACACAGAACTACTACTACCCATAATGTTCCAACTTAATTCTTTAAATAAAACAGCTCCAAAACCTGTAGCCAGTTTGGGAAGCACACCAACTTATTTTTCAGATCATTTACCTATTTATAACCAATTACGTTTTACGATGCAATTTTAATTTAAGATACAAATGGTTTATCACCTTTCAAGATATATAATAATTTGTGAGAAAAAGTAGATCAACATTATGGCAAACAAAGAAAAAAAAAAGATTCAAAAAGGAAGAAAAAGATAACACAATAAGATAAAATAAAAATTGACCATCATTTTAATCAATGTCTATATATAATATGAACAAATTCTCAAACCAACAAAACCAAGAACTTACGTCAAAGATATTATCATACTCTTCCAAGAGTGTTGTAATAATAGCTTGTGCATTATTAGCAGCATTAGCAGCAGCAAGCAGCTGAGCAGAATTATCACCATTAACATCAAAATCGTCCTCCATTTCACATTCCCCCGCTAAAAGAGGGCGCAAAAGCAAGGGTGCCATACAAGCAGCAACAGCAGATGGTGTCATCCGATTTTCCAAAGCATGTGATGAGATAGAGTGCATCATCTTTAATATTCTGAAACAGAAAGGAAATCATTTCAAGTGGCATTTACATCATCAAGACAGAAAGACATACAGATTCGTAAACATGTAAATGTTAACTCCTACACACAAAGATGGATGTTAAAAAGTGAATGTTCAAGTTCAAATTTACTAGATCTTGTGGATGCCTGTTCTCATGTATCATTGCCAATTTTATAAATAATATATAAATTATAAGGAGATCATTTTACATCATTGGGAACCATAAACCTCACCACACAATACCCCAACCTCTCCTCTTCAACCACCCTCAGAAAGCAAAAGATTAAAATGATTAGAACAGGACACTGCAAGACCTTGGGAATCAGAATCCTTCCACTGAAACAAGCAAATTGGACATAGTCTTGAAAGAGCCAATTGCTTCAACACCAGACCAAAGACAAGGCTAGAAACTACTTCCATGGAGCACTTTGACAAAGGACAGCCTAGTTTGATCTAAACTAAAACATAGGTGACACTTTTAACATTATTCCAATATCATCACTGATGTAAGTGACAGAAACCACTTGAATAATCTCATGTTATCTTACCTCAGTAGCAGGTCATAAGAGAATAGTTGACCTCTCTCTTCACAATATCTTAATTCATGAGTACCAAACATTACAAAGTTTCATTTACCCACAAGATCAATATTACAAAGATATTGGTCAAGGGCAAAGAAACTTAACAGACCCCAAAAATAGACATCAATTGTAATAATTGTTTACCAATACTGGAAAAGAAAAAATTAGCTAAGTATATGTGAAGGAGGACATCCTAAAATGCTAATAGTACAAATATAACAAGTGTTTATAGAATAGGATATTCACCAAAAAAGGTCGTTTAAAAAATAAGATGCGAGTCTTAACTTCCCAATAAAAATAAGGATCCAAAAGAAGACTTAAACATGATGAAGCAATTAAATGACTTTTACGACTCAAATTTCCAGTAGATGTATGCAATTAATAAATGACTAAAATTGCCTCTGACTTCCAAAAAGCTTTAAAATTGAATACATAAAAAAATTATAAAAAGGAGAGACCACAAAAATTAAAATTGATACTCATAGAATCTTTTTAGCTTTCTCTAGCTGCCTCTCGCTGTCAAAAAGTTCTAGAAATGAATACATAAAAAATTCTAAAAATGAGAGCCCACAAAAATTAAAATTGACACTCATAGAATCTTGTATAAAGAAAATGTTATTTATATAAGTTCAGGAGATAATCTGACTACAAAAAAACAAGTGGTATTATAAACAAGAGTTAATAAAACCACAGTATTCTTTTTCCAAGCCTGACATACAAATCAATAAAGAACAGGATATTTTGTAGTACCTTTGCAGTAAACGCCTGTTTGGTTCAGGAAATGTCTCCAATATGGCAGAGCGCATAGCATTTAGCCGTGCATCTTTCCGATCAATTCCTGCTAAGGTAATGAGAGGGAAATACAATTGGATTAGTAAATACTGAATAGTAACTATATTATCAGCACAAGAAATATAACTTGGTTAAAAGCAGTTTCAGAAACGAAGCTGAAAATAACTATCTAAATCTTATAGATGCTGCTGTTTTATGCTGCACTCAGTAGAAGAATATGCAGCAAAACAATAAATAATAGATCATGGTGAAACTCAAAAAGCAATAAGCCATAAACTAACAGGATGTAAGTTGCAGATCAGGTATCATAAGGTAAAAGGAAATATTATATTTTGGATGCAGAGAGAAATGGTAAATGCCTCAAACAATGACATTTAGAGAGTGAGAGGGATTTTGTAAACAGATGATAAGGACCAAGAGGTGAAGGAATATGGATACAAGTGAGAGAAAATTCCACTTCCTTCAAGATATTTCCATTATTCAGTCCCAATGGAGATAGTAAAAAGTAACTTCTTCCCCCTATTTCATGTACAAGAGAACAAAGAACTCTCTAAATGAAAATACACAGAAAGCAGCTAGAACCCAAGGATATCACCAAATAAAGAATCCTTCCACATCAAAAATATATATTGCATGTGTGCAAGAAAGAAGATTGATACAGAACTAAAGCAAGAAAAACAAATCTTCTTTTTCTTTAACACATCAGTCTTGTGCTGCAGAAAATTTTAGAAATGAAAAGTATAAAGATTAACTGATCAACATATATCCCTCCTAAATCAGTGAACTACTAAATAAAAGCAAAGAATCTTGAAAAGAAAAAATATATATTGGTAAAAAATGAACTCACTGTAGGCTTCTAATAAAGCTGTGCAGCAGGAAGCCGGAACAGGGGATGAAGGCAGCTCCCGAAGGACATGCTACATAGTACCAGATGACATAAGTTGAAAAGACTCAATTGGTAACAATAAAACTGGACAAGATACTCAAAGTAATAATACTGGAAATGATAAAACATAAAAAATAAAAATAAAAAAGGAAAACACACCTTCACACAGTCACCAATAACATGAGCATCTTCATCTGGACCAAATTCAGTCCTCCCTACAGAAAGTTTAAAAACTTACGGTGCCATGAGAAAATATTTCTTCAGGAATAAAATACAAAGAGAAGATGTAAACAGAAATGGAGAACCATGTCAAAGAATTCATGATATATAAATCTTAAAGCGCCAACACCTATTTTGTACCATATTAATTTTTTGAAAATAAGTTTATATCCTTAATGTTATTTGATCCATTTCTACTTAATTTAGGCATGAATATCAAAGTAGAAATTATTTTGCACAGAGAAAAAAATGCACCTGTTGCTAGAAAAAGGTATCAACAGGCATCAAACACGAGATCACTGTAAAAGTATCATTTTATACAGTTTATACCGAGGGAACACTAAGGCAGGAAAAACTCTTAAAGTATTTCCATTATACCATGACTCTTTATTCAGTACTCTTTATCAGCTCCATTCAACGATCTATCAATCTTGATGGGTCTTATCTTTACATCTTGACACTTTCTACCACTGCTATTGTATATTCTTCGTTTAGTTCTTTCCAGCTGAAATCAGTATCAGCCATTACATTCTAACTTTGGGATGGGAACAATTCAGCTTTGGAGTGGGCATTGGGCGCATATTTAAGTTTTATATAGTACCATCACATTATAATTACTAAAAGCAGCTATGTAACATGTAAGAAAAAAGTGAGAAACAGATCAACAGAAAGTGCAAGAAAGACCTTGTTCATACTCTTGAACTCTTCGATCCACTTCCTCAACATCTGCAGACTGTCGCAAAATCCCTTCTACTTTAGTCCCTGTTGAAACAAAGCAAAAACATGTCATTCTCTTATAGAAAGAAATACCGCACATCAACTCTTGGTTATAGTGTCTTTTGATGTCACGAGTATTAGCTGCAGTTTTGTCAGGTTTATCTTATGCACAACATTGTTGTATTCTAGCGAAGTTCATCGGCATAATGAGGAAAAATATTCATTAACTTCCATTGTCAATTTTCAAATAAATTTAGTCTAGTAGCAGGAAATTAATTACACAATGTCATACGGGAGCTAACATGTTCCTCTTTTCTGTTCAAGACCTTCCAAATGGAAGCTGCACAATGAAATCATCATTTTTGTTTATTTTGACTAGATAATCTTAAGTTGAATTGGAAGTCAAATGTAATTTGTTATAAAAGCTCCAAAAGAGAAGGTTCAATTTGAACTATTTTAAGTTCTTCAAAGAATATTCTTGAACCAAAGAAGTTATATTAGTTGCACAGCATTGATCTAGTTAGCAAGTCACTAAATTTCATCGACAATTAGGTTTACCTTGAACCCTTTAGGTATTAAGAATAATACAGTAATAAAGACCTGGTTCATGCATCTTAATTTTGAGTTAGATTGCCACCTCTAAAGGCCTAAGCTGATAAAAGGGGTTTAACCATTTTTTAATAAGGTAAGTCCTAAATATTTACTTCTATATTTTTAAATCCCTAACAACTTTTTCAGCAATAAATAAAATCCTTTTTAACTGAAGTCATTAAAAGAATAAATATTTAAAGGCAAGTGATTGATTGGAAGGAAACCTATTAAAATAAGTTTATTTGGGACTAAAATTGAGAATTTTTTCTAGTGAGGGTAAAAATATCAATACTTTAAGTGGCAAATAACTGAATCCCAAGGGTGTATTCAGCCAAACACCCATATCAAAGAATTATCTCAACTTGTTCTCTCTACCGAATAAAAAATATAAATACATGTATACACTAAGAAAGTCCTCTAATTCAAATTTCTGTGAGACCTCTAAGAAATAAACAACACATTTTTCTTACAAACTTATATCAAGTGGAATCCATTGTAATAACTATCTTGTTCAAATTTCAAATTAAATAGGATCAACATTATCCTCTATCAACTTCATTTTTTATCACACTAATATACTACCCCACATGTGAGACCCAACACATAATGTGTGAATAACCCAAAAAAAAAACAGCAAGAATTCTTCTCCAAATTTAAATTCCCTTAGAAAAGTAAAGAATTTTCCTTAACAGCCAAACCTCCAGAAAATCCTTCAGCCCACCTATGTAAATCAACACTTTTTGACTGTATTCCTAAAAGTTTATACCCACAGCTGTACTACTCTTCAATTATAAATGGGGTTATTACACAGAACGTGAAGATGTAAAATTAAGTAACCAGCGAAATCTATGGTACAAGAACTGATATAATGGAATCATAAGTTCATACATCCACAAACATAAACTTAAGCAGTTCTTGCAGACAAAGCTTGTAAAGAATAAACACTTTACCATATTTCTCAAGAAATCGAAGAGCTTTTTCAAGAAAGGATGGACCTCCATCTATATCTTCTAGTGCCAGCAAAATGGGACGTCCAACAACCATGGATTTAACAGGGCGCTTTTCCCTCCCTAAATTATTGAGAATTCCAATAAAGTTTGTCAGAAAAGGAACATTCATGTCAACACAGATATGGGACCAAAAAGTGTCACAATAAAAGAGTTTAAAAAGGAAGGGGAAAATATTAATAAAACAAGAATGTGTACATTGTTGAAAAGATCCATCAATTGTGTCATTAGCATCATTACGAAAGATTCCATTGTGCCCCATCACGAGAGCAGCACTTGGTGCCTGAGCAAGAGCTTGCTCAAGGGCTATCTTCCATTCATACAAGTCTTCCAATGTCTCTGCCTGAAAATTCAAAGCAAAAGCAAAGAGATGCAAATGACTTGAAAAATCAATTGCATGGAAGAAGCAATGCCTCTAAATGAAAAATAATAATAAAATAATTTAGCCTCTAAAACGTGAAAGAGAGAAGCTCAGTTGAGCCCATTAAGCACCTTGAGAGTAAAAGCTCGTCCATCACGTCCATCTGGGAAAAGTACAGTTAATAATTTTTTATCTTCTCTGACGACAACACTGCATAGGAAAATATAGGTGCTTTATAATTAGCTATTATAACTCAACATATGAGAAAAATGGGAGACTTTACAAGCCTTACCTCCCTGAATTATTTAGGTCAATACCCCCCAAAGTCAGATTTACTTCACCACCCCGCTGCGGCAGTGCACTCTAGAAAAATGCAAAAACTTAAGTGTAAATAAGAATTCAGCAGTCCACCAAAGATATCTTGAACATTAAATTGTTCCCCCAAACACCATATAAAGGCAAAACCAAATTGTCCAAAAATCTACATGGTTACCACGTTCAAACTTCCATCATGTTTCACAGTCAAAAGTTAATGAAACTTATTGTCCAGAAAAAGACAGAGTTCATAGGTATAATTCATCCTTGCAATACTACTACGAGCATTAACATACGGAGACAAGTAAATAAATCAAAACTTAGAATTGTGAAGATCATGCTCATTCTTAAATATATACAATCCTGAAAATTGAGTTCAATTGTTGGCACCAAAAAGTTCAGACCAAATTACAGAATATTCAAGAAAACTCTGAAACATCCCTAGTTAATAAAACAAAGGAGACCACAATTCTGAGGAACCCTCATTAAGGAGAGTGGAAATCATGTGAAAGAAAAATGGTACTCCAAAAATCTGAAGTTCAAATCTGAGTCTATCCAATAATGCCTCGCTAATCATGAATAAGTAGCCTTTTCACTTACCACAATGCCTAATTATTGTTAGTTTTTTAGTAATTAAAAGGAAAATAGTTTAATAATAACAGCAACAGTACATTAGGATTAGAATTCTGTTTCTGAGTATTATTCTGATTTTGTCTCCTCCAAGTTTTACATTTGTGTCTTTTTCTTTCAGACATGTATTAATATCTAGATTCAATTTAGTTTCCTAGTCCTAGTAGGCTTATAATTTACACATTCTATTGGGGGAAGACTGCAATCAATTAGGGTATCAAAAGCAGAATTAGCCACCAATGAAAGTATTTTTCTCCGCAGAGTGTTTCTCTCACAACCAACCTAGAGCTTTGGTTTTTTGTCCACCAATTTTGTTATCAAACCATTCTTTACCAGAGCTAAACGCTGCAGTGAAGCTCATGGTGGACAAGCCCAACTGAAGCTACAGCTTTGTCTTTTTGTCCTTTTTTTCCTATCAACTATATTACCTAGACCACATTGGTATCAAAGCATTCTTTCTCATGGATAATCAAGGCTGTGGAGCTCATGATGGACAAGCCCAACACATAATATGTTGCACATGCAAGTGCTAATTGAACACAAGAAACAAATCCTGCGGAGTGAGGCTTGTGACAGAAGGAACAGCAGAATTACTAAAAGGATGGTTATATTACATAACTTTTACTAAAAGGTGAATTGAGGATGAGATATTGCGGAAAACCCATTCATGATTCTGGAGTTATTAGCAAGAGCTTTAAATTTAAATACCAGAGAAATTGATATTGAATATTTCCATGATAAGATGATGCATACTGAAGATTTTCTTGATTAGGGACCTAGTTCAAAGAATTATTTTGAACAGAAGAGTGAAAGTCTTGTTTGTCAAGATGAGATTAAAGGGAATTGCGCTCTAAATAGTGGAGGGGGTCAGAAAGCAAAGACTTGTGCCAGGCAAGCTAAAGGTAAGTTTTCTATGTACAGTAAAGGCAAGAGAACAAGTTTAATGGGATGCCTGAGGAGGACCAATCACGAGTGGATTCAATGCAGAAGCAAATTATTATGGAATTGCAATAAATTATTGATATAAGAGCAGTAAATGAAGTGTTCTAGGAACCAGGACTTTTGCACTTTCAACAACAAAAATGATAAGAAATAATTCGCAAAACAATGGAGTAAACCCAAACAAGAGCTACTTCAAGAAACAACCAAGAAGAAACAATGATTCTAGTACAAAGTGTTTTGACCGGGTGAATCAGGAAATGGTTCAGTTCTTGTCCATACACAAGTTAACTAAGTTGAAACTAATGAAGATGGAGAAGATACTTATCATGAGGAGCAAAACTATGACAAAAATGATCATGGAGAAGAATAATAAGTAGATTTACTACCAGCGGAAGTGAAAGGCTGATAGTGCGAGAACTATGACTAATCCTAGGGTTGACAAAACTAAAAGGGAGATGACATAATATTCTTCACAAACAAAGTTAATTGTGGAGGTAAAGTTTGCAGTACTATAATTGATAGAAGCAGTGAGTACATTGTAGCCAAAGAATCTGAGGAAAGTGATTTGAAGCTTTATGCACAAACTAGATCTATAAACTATTGGTGGTATAGTTGGTGCATCGAGATTTTTTTTTTTTTTTTTTTTTTTTTTTT
>LVCA01017473.1:37504-48286 GCA_004801955.1 Calotropis procera
TATTATTTAATTTCATCGTAAAGTTAAATGTATAATTTTTCTTATTACGAAAAAGACAAGAATGATTCAGTCCCAGGTATCTTTGAAACTATTGGTTGGTTCCAAAATTTTCAGAAAATACTTGTCCAAGAGAAATTATCAATGGTAAAGACAATTTCATCAAGAAAATCTGTTACTTCTTCAACCCTTATATTCAAATATAAATACATGAATTTATTGAAAACAATCTCAGGCTTCATGAAGCCTATGCAACATTGGAGCGTATCTCAACATCAAATTCATAAAAAACCGCGAGAAAACTCCAAGCAGAGAAGGTTAGAGACAGTAACAAGATGGTGATGAACATGAGAGAGTTTCTGATCAGTTTCATGGATTCACAATTGAAAAATACTTCAAGCTTATGTTTCACAAGCAGTATAGAGATTTGATAACAGGAAGAGAGATCAGAGAGAATCAAACTGCCATTAAAGATCTGTGTGGAGCTATATTCTGTTTGAGCATCCTGCAACGTTTGAAACCCGAGCATTTAATGGAACCTGAGAAGAAGGAAGAAATTATGGAAGGTTTCTTGACTTTTACAAAAGAGTAAGGAAGAATTGGTAAGGCATGGAAGTGGGGTTATCTTCTATATGGACTTCCAGAAACTGGGAAATTGCTTTTGAGCTTGATAAAAGCTCTTGAGGATGCAAAGGCAAAACCAAGCCATGGAAGAAGAATGTGATGATGATTCAAGGAGCACCTGATGATGAAGAAGATAAGACACAGAAGATGAGGAGCAAGCCACGAGGGAAAATGATGATCAAGCAGCTGAAAGAATCTGAAGAGTCAGTAGAGTAAGAGAACAAATGAAAACTGCTGTAGTCCAGAGTTTGAAATAGGGTTTAAAATTGGCAATTATTAGTGCAGTCTGGTGATAATCTATGGGAACATTTAATAACCAATTCTTGCACAGCACTAAATTCACCTGATTTCAGGAACAAAGCAAAAAAACAAGAAAATCATATTCAATACACAGAAACTAGCAGCCTAATGGAGATGTATTCCTTAGAATGGAAGAGCCATCCTAAAACTCCGAATTTAATCTTCAAACAGAAAGTTCATTTATGGGAAGACATAACTTTTTTTTTTTTTTTGCTGGGGAAGCAGAGAAGGTGGTGATAAAATTGAATATCTAGAAAGACACATACTTGCATTACAAATATTAGTTAAAAAGGTTATATAGTACACTGACCGGATAAGAAACACAGTGAAGAACCCATCCATACCTCATTGGTTTTGTCGAATGTAGACGTTCTAAAAAATGACTACTCAAATCTACATAAGTTTCTCAGCATCATGTTGCTCCCAGCAAGAACGCGTAAAATAACTGCATTCATGTAGCAGTTGCTTAAAAATTCCCCAAGGAAGAACACTCCTACTTGTTACTTCCTTCGTGGAGTGGACTCGCCACAAAATTTATCTGTCATCTATCATACAATCAGCTTCTCCGAGCAAAAACTAAAACCCGCCTTCCAGTGAAGTGGAGGAACTCTAGAAGTCATCATTACCATCATCTTTCATCATGGAGTTGGGACCATCATCAAAACCAGATCCAGGGGCAAGCTCGTTTAGATCAAGAAACCGTCTTTTCTGGCCACCTTCATCTTGGCGTGGGCTAGTTGATTTTTTGGGGAGATTAGTTTGCTGCTCTTTCTCCATCACCGTCTCATGGTGCTGCTCTTCCACTGGCAGATCAACTTTCATATCCTTGTTATCCAAATTTTCCTCAGAGTCTTCACTTAACATTGAAAAACCTGCTGCATTATCACTTGCTTCTGAAGGTTCATCAGAGGCATTTAACTTCTCATGCTTCACTGATTCATTTTCAGAATCTGATACCTCATACTGTCTATAATTGATCCGGTTTCTCGTTGCCCTCTTACTGCGTCGTAAACCTAACTGGAGCTCATCAACGGACCTCAATTTAGTTTCCCTTCTTGTACGGCCCGGCAGTTTCTTAAACTTTTGGGGCTCCTCACTTTCCTCACTTGGACTCAAGGAATCATCTTCTTCTTCTTCTTCTTCTTCCTCTTCGGGATTTTCGTCATCCCAATGATACTCATCATCCCCTTCAGAACTGCTGTAGGATTTCCTCCTCTTTTTCCTTTGTCTTAAATATTCTTCGTCATATACAGCTTCGCCGACTATATCATCATCACTATCAAAGTCTGCTTCATTATCTGAAACTGCTTCAACAAACTCTTTTGCAGAGTATCGTTGAGGCCTCTGCCTCCTGCGATTACTGTACATCACGATAATTTCATTTAATATAAATATCCTACACAACAGCAAAGACTAAGGGACATCAGCAAATACCTGCGATCCAGTTGGTCTGCACCATCGTTATCATAAAATCCATCATAATCAGGTGACTTTGGAGAGAGAGCATGCATGGATTGCGAAGGACCAACCCATTTACCGTTTGTTGATGCTTCCAGTTTCATCCCAGCCTCTCTCCTAGTCATGGGGCCAGCCATGTGGAGCTCTGGAGACAATTGCTTCTTTCTGATGTGAGAGAAAAGTAAAAAGACATCAGTGGAAATTATTTGATGGCTAAGGAAGGAAAATAAAGAACACAGAGACTATATCCATGAAATTTCTTAGCACGAGATTCCTACTTGGTTATCTTGATAGCCTCATTGATTGATCTATCATAATCATCTGCAAATTCCAGCACAACAACTGGCTGTTAGCATTACCGAATAGTGCCACAACAAGCTCATAGCAGAAAATAAAATAATTATTCGAACAAAGCATGCATCACAAGCTTCTTGCAGAAAAGGTAAATTTTAGAGTAAAATCCTAAATTGAAAAATATGCTAAAGAATATTACAATGACAAAGAACAAATAATATTGAAAGGTCAAACTCTTCCCTGCGAATTAAATTTTACATCCTCCACTTGAAAATAGAAATGATGACAAGATCTGGTGCTAGCATATCCTGTAGCAGATTAATTCTAGAAATAATGATTTCATCACGCTACTACTGAAACTACAAAATACCAAGGAAAAATGTGTATCTTAAGGTAGAATAAAGGCTCAAGAACAGCCATAAAATGACAGATACCTTATGGATGTACTAAAGAATGTCACCCACTATGACCAATAAGATTAGTACAAAACAAACTAATACTATCTTTTCTGGAAATACCCAAAAACATCTCTTACCAAATGTATAAGTGACTGGCTTCCTATCACGGAGAGAGCGGCCAGGAGCAAGGCCATCCATATTCATCATATTGTCCAGCATAAGAGCTTGTCTGTGTTGTTTCTTTAACATCCTCTCTTTCCTCTGAACAAAAGATAATTTCATGATGATCACAGGAATGAAGTATACACATCTTATTAACATAAAGTGCAGTGTTCAGTGAGAACCAAGCGAACAATTAATTTAAGCAAATTTAAACAATACAAGTGAACCATAGAGCTCCTCTTCAATAGTTTGCTACCTTATGAACCTTCTCAATCTCAGGAAGCATGTCATTTTTCAATTTTTTCCCAAGTGAAACCTCTGTTCTATTTTTACTTGAAAATAGCTTCTCCTGCAAGCAGAAAGAATCATTAAGAAGAAAGAATACCAACAAATTATGTTAAGGGCCTTATGAGGTTGAAACAACAGTAATTAGGGAATAAGACTTCAGGGTGAAGTTTTAATTGAACCATGACAAAGGTCCAATAAAAGAAATTATCTACTGATGATTTAATATGTGAATACATCATTTGAAACTTAAAAGAACAAAAGGTAAATTTATGACTGTAGTTGACCATTAAAACTTTCTCCAAAGTAGGATGCAAATCTCTGAACTAAAGTAAATCACTCTTCCAGGGTTTCCTGTTCCTGTCAATTTTGTTTCCTTTGAATGAAATGTAAATTATCACTCTCCACTCTAGCAAATTATTTTCCAAATCAACCCCTATTACAAATGTACAAACCCTCACACATCTTTACAAAGCCATCTGCTCTATTCCCAATGATCTATTTCAACATATTTTATAATAATTCAATTCAATTTCCAATCAAGTTGATCCTCATAGGTCCATCATAGTTATTGTGACCATTCTCATGATGCCTTTAAATACATGAGCAAAAATCTTTCCGTGCTCAAAATTTTCCCTTTGGATTGACAAGAATTTATAAGAAGTCTAAGAAACACCAAATAACTTCATTTAGCTGTAAACATAAAGCTCTTCTATCTCTGTCAGAATTATTGAACACTCATCAAAGACAGCTTTTCATGGATCTGCATTTTGAGATAGCAGCACCGGCCGGAATCTACCTTTTTTCTTCTACCCAGTCTAAAATCCATCCAAAAAAGGGAAAAAATAACATAACAAGTCCATGCTTTTCCAGATCTTTTGGCCAAAGTTGAGAGAACGTGTAACAACTACTAAGATTTGTCAGTAATATATTTTTGCTCATGTTCCACTTAAATGCTCAATTTCAAAGCATAAGTTCACATCACCCAGAAAAATGTATTCTGTAAATTCTGCTGATACTTCTGGAGATCTCAGACAATTCAGGATCACAAAAAGGACGAATAAAGCAAGTCTTCAGAACTAATTACAACAACCAGAGATGAGAGGTTTATTTATATATCTTTACAAGGATGTAAACTGCTAAAAGGTTCAACTTGTCATTCAAGCTTTTTGCCATTTATAGTTCTATTAATACAAAATTATGATCTAACAACTTTTGTAGAAAAGAAATTAAATATGTTTAAAATAACAATTAAATCAAAAATGTGGAAAAAAAACAATTAAATAAAAAATCATCTATTTACAGTGCAACAGAGAAAAACAAATAGGATACAGAATTCTACTACGTAAAATTCATTATGGACCTAAGGCAGCAAAAGAAATCTTCATCTACCTCTTTACAACTTGAGCCCAAACCCAACCAACCAGCCCAATAGATGAAAAATACCCAAAAGAACTTGTAGGAAAATCTAAACAGAGATAGGAAGGAATACACACATCTGTTTATACAAATTTCTTATTTTCAACTTTCATGGGAGAAAAAATTTAAGCATATCATATAACATCAAAAGATATTGTATCATTTCTGCATGAAATTTGGTAATCCTAATTGCAGAATAATTTTGATTTCTGAAACTTGTAGAATGAATTGGAATATGCAGTAAAGTGATAAAAACCTAAACTTCCTCTGAGTAGTTTCTGCAACAACATAATATATCTAACAAACTCCAGATGGGCTAATATATATATTTTTTTAAAAATGGTGGGGGGAGGGATGTGGGGAAAGCAGGAAGTAAGGAGCAAAACAAAAAACTCACAGAAACGTCATCGAACTCATCAAAGTTAGTTGCAACTGTTTCCCACTGGTAAGATGAACTAGGAATAGGAGGTATGTTCCTCCCTTTTCCTTTCTTCACTTCAACCTTTCTAATTTCACGATATAGTCGATGTCCAACTACAGGATCATCTTCATACCTAAGTACAAACCGACAGTAAAATGTGAATATGATCCAGAACTCAAGACAAGTAAACTAAGTACTGCTATTCTACTAGAGAAGAATTTTTTGGGACTACTACACAGCATAAATTATAAGACTGCAAGATGCAATTACCAATAGGAGATCCCATGAGAGTCACCACCAATACGTTCTTTTCTGAACATTGACATATGTACACCACGCTTTAATGAGTCATCTATATAGTTCCGAATATCATCTTGCTGCAGTACACACCAATCATCATAATGAATAGCCAGTTCCCACAAAAAAATAAATAAATAAACAGTACAGGAGGTGGGGAAGAGAAAGCATTTGCAGAAAGCATCCAACTTGTCTAACTAGTCAGTACAGTTCTTGATTCTTTGTAATTAGTTTATTTCGTATTATTTGTGTATTAATGCTTTAGAGAAATATTAAACAATAATAACAATCTCAAACAGGAAAAACAATGTTAAGACAACAACTCAATGTGTTTAAATGGAGCTTCAAACAGCTAAGGACTTAGCAGGTTTAGTTAACATCACAAGTATATAGAAATACAATTACCCATCCAACCCAGGCGATTCTCTATACAAACAGATAGCTTCTTAGAAACCAAAAAAATAAGACTATTGAAAGCAAGAATTGGGTAAGATTTCAGGAGAAGCCAATCTCATAAAGCATGGATCACAAGCAAAATATCTACCCCAAAAATAATACCTCAACACGGATATCACAGAGTGCTTTTAATATCACCACACGAACTGCTGGCTCAAGTCCATGATATGTATCAATCTCAGCCCTGAGAACAATCCAATGCATACATAAGTGTAAATCAACAAATAGTCCACTTAAACTAGATAGATGTATAATTTGGTACCCATGAGATGCAACGATAGGTAGCTCTCCTTCTGCAACCTGTTATCATTCATATTGATTCAATAGATTACGATGAAAATATCCAATTACTGCTCTCTGTTAAAATTGTTTTAAACAACTAAAACCAAATTACCCAGTGCCACCAATCTCGTAATTTTCTGCACAGAACAGTGACCCATGTATTGTGCCCAAGGGCCATCCGAGTAACAGGGGGAATTGCCTGAAGGATTTCAGAGAACAGATGCAGAAATGTAGCTCCATTACGATATAGCCAAAGACAAGAAAGCATTTAGAGGACATAAAGACACCACATGATACTCATTATTTTATTTTATTTTATTTTTTTTTTGAAAAAAAGCAATAAACCTGCACATGCCACTACAAAACAAGTGAATTTTAAATCATGGGGGCACTATCATACACAAACTAAAGTGATTTTCTCAAGAAACCTCAGCAAAAAGGAGTAATCGAGGAACCTTCCCAGAGTAGTAGAAAACAAAAGCAATGAAGACTAAAATTATTGAGGAAGCTAATCAAATTGTTTTAGTTAACAGTGATTTAAAATTCCATCCATGAAAGAACTCAGAAACCTGTAATCTGATTAAGTGGGGAAGACTAAATAGGCCTCATCATACAACTCAAAAACAAGCTTATATGCTTCACAAGAAAAGTGCAACAGTGGCGCAAACTGCAGGGTATAGCATCAGGTTTTGTTTCTGATTCGGGTATTGATAAGCATTCCTTAAACATATCCATCGTTCATAACGACCTCATTGTTTTCTGTAAAACAAAAAATCCAACCAAAATAGAAAATTGGTGACCTATTCCTACCTTCCACCCTCTATCAGCAGACTCCAAGACAAACAAGGACCACTTAATAATCCAGGATGTTCATCTATTCCTTAGTAAAACATATGACATAAAGTATAAACTCAGGTAAAAGACAGGGAAGGAAGGGTATGTATAGGAGCTCACATCAAAAGCTGCTGTTTCTATATTAAAAGTGGTAACAGTGCATTGCTATCAGGATTGAGAATATGGTAACAGGCCCCAACATGGTTATTCAATTAATTGGTTGACACATGAGCTAAAATATTAACCTAATTGATAATTAAAAATCCACATGATAAGTAGTAACCAAAGAAATTCAGTACAGTAAGTATTGGGTTTTTTTATAGCAATGTTTAACTTAATCCCAAATCCCAGACTCAGTATCCATAGCCAGTTAAAAGCAAATCACTTATCCCAATCTTGTGATTCATTGCTAGTAAAATGAAGAAGATCAACTCGGAATAGTTGGCGACACCCTACCAATTCAAGTCCAATATGTGATGAGAAAAGTAGACCAAGGATCAAACAGGAAACTAGTTTTATTGCAAGCCCTTTTTTCCCCCTTTTCCTTCACCATAAATTCCTCTTCACTTACAACATAATCTGAGTTAATTATTTCCTTTCTAGTAACCGTTACTTTGAAAGGCTTGACCACATCAATATGATAGCAATTTGATATTAATGCATGTACCCATTCCCGTCTGATTCTAAAATCCCAAATTCTATGGTAATTAGTACAAATTCAAATGTATCAATTAAATCTATGTAGATGCTCAAAATAGAATTGGTGCGCAAGTTGTGGAGGAGGGAAGAGCTATATGCCATGCATGCCTGGAGACTACAATGCAAATAATAGAAAGGGATGGATACTCAACACATACTTCAGGCAAAATTTACCAGAGTCACTGTCAACCTACCATTTTCGGGACATCTGAGACCATTCAGCTTTCTATTCTATAAGCAAATTGCAATCTCATATTTTGAAGTCCTAATACTAGAGTGAAAAGTAACCCCCAACACACTGAAACCGAATTATCTTTTACTACTTCCTTAGATTTTCCTCTCTTTCCTCTTTTACTTAAAGTATGACTGTGAATCTACTTTCAAGTAGAGCAAAGGAGAAAAAAGGAGAGTAACAGATTGCACCATTGTTCAATAAAGCAAGGTATACTTCATCAAATTAAGAACAAGAATTGTCATACAAAGAATTTTCGCTATGCTATATATTAGACAATCCCATCATGGAATAACATTGCTAACTATATACATTCAGCCCAAAAAATGTTCACCTTATCCATAACTATCCCTCCCTTCTCCCACATCATTAAGCATTCAACAAACTGTCCAAGGGTTGGATATATGATAACAACTAAGCTCCAGAACAATATTTTGCCTCCAGAATCTTCTTTCCTTCTTTCATTGGCCGCCATTTAATTAATAAATTATAAATTCCTGAGAGTTCCCTCATCTATAGACCTAAACAACATATATAAAATGGAGTAAAAACAATAATTTTATGGTCCAGTTAAGCCAAGGAAAATACTCAAGCTCTCAAATCGTTGAGGCTTCCAGGCAAATCATAAGCCACAATATGAAGTCTCTTGAACTAATGCCTCTCCCCAAAAACTACTATGTTAAAGCACCAGTAACTACTCTGCAAGAAATCATTTTTATCCTGTAATTGACCATATCTAGCCCAACAAAATACTCAAGAACATGTTAACCAGAAATTTCAAAAAAACGTATAAGAAAATTACCAAAAGAGGGCAGAATACTGCCATTTTAAGTTAATAAAGTTATACTGAAAAGGTGATGATCCAGCAATAGGGAAATAGATGCTTCAATGGAGAGCGAATACCATTGGGTTGCAGTGACAAATTCTATCGAATAAACAGTGCTCTTCACTATCCTTAAGAGACACGTATATTTTACCATGTCCTTAATGAAAATATAGCATTTTAAAAACTTGAAGGGAAAAAGAAAGACCTTTTGCGGATACCATATGGCATGTAAAGAGCAATATACCACATTGTCAATCAAAATTACAAGAAGTGTCTAGAAATGCATGAAGAAACTCAACCTATACTAAAGAAACAAGATTTTAACTAGAGAAGCAAAATGTAGAAACCTTCAATAGTGGCATGTGAATCTCCCCTAGTGTATTATTTGGTGTAATCAGGGCTGTTTCAAACTCTTCGGCTGAGAACTCCACTTTGATATTCAACAGTTGCCTAAAAACCTAAACAAACAAACACGAAAGGGGGGAATAAATACAAAAGAAGATGGAATACCCAATACATTTAAGAAGGAAAAACCCCAGTCTTTTAACAGTAAAATTATTACCACATACATTTAAGAAATTCAAAATAGAAGCTAACTGCCACATCCCACGGAGGTTCCAACGAGGCAGCTGCGAGGGCTCCGGCTCGCCTACCAAAGGAGTGATAATCTTACTACATTGCTGATTCCTGGATGACCGAGAAGGTGAACCATCGTCTTCTCCTTCTTCTCCATCCTCCTCGTCCGCCTCCTCATCCTCCTCTTCCTCGTCGACTTCCTCCCTCAGTAACCGGGCAGCCAACTTCTCTTTCCTCAAAGCAGCCTTCTTATGCTTCTTCTCCGCCGCAGCAGCTGCCGCCTCTGCTGCAGCCGCCGCCTGCATCCTAGCTGCAGCTCGCTGCGTACATGCCCTCGAGGGCCTCTCTCTCCTAACTATATTAGTATTATTATTGTTACTACTACTATGGTGGTTGTTACTATTAGCGGCAGTACTATTGTCTTTATCATCATCCTTTTGAACACTAGTATTCTCGTTTCTTGATGGGCTCTTGTTATTTTGGGAGTTCTTGAGGTTACTCTGAGAATTCTTGTTGTTTTTAGGAGAACGGATCGGAGAAGGGGAAGAAGAGGGTTGAGGGTCAGACATGGTTCTTGAGAAGGAGGGATCGGAAAGGGGATTTGCTAAGGAAGAATTACATGGTAGATCATGGACTTGCATTGAGAAATGAGTTGGGTTTTTTGAAGAAATTGTCGAATACAACACTAGTGTGATGAAATTTCTTCAACAAAACAAACAATAAACTACAAAACATCCTCAGATGACGAAAACAATCCTAAGCATAAACAAAATAATGTCTATCGAAGTTCCCAAAAAAACAGTTCCTAACTTTCTGTGTGTGTATTCGACGAGTCTTCCTCTGCGTGTGTCTCTGGAAAAATAAGAAATTTGAGAAAATTGGAAGAAAGGAAAGGGGGAGAAGAGAAAGAAAGGGGTGTTTGTGTGGGGGGGTTTGTGTTGAGGTGGGCTGGGTAGCGGGGGAAGGAAGGGAAGTTGTGAACAATAAAAAATTTTCTTGCTTTTGTAATTTTCCTTCAGTTTAGGGGCCAGAATGTAAATAAAATATATTGTGTGTGTGGAGTTGCAAGGCTTTGGATGTTTTGGGGAAGGAGGGAACTGAAAAATTTTAATATTCTAGGGGGTAACTTCACTATTATTATTTATTTTAGGGGGTGGGATTGGAATATTATAAGTCCACCTTTTTGTAGTCATTGAAAAAAATATAAGGAATTTTTTTTTTT
>LVCA01017493.1:71225-81332 GCA_004801955.1 Calotropis procera
CCTGATTGTTGGAGCCAATGAAAGAAGGTGGAAAAGGGTGAGGAACAAGCTCAAAGTGGTTGCAGATTCCTTTAGGTTGTTAGACATCTAGCCTTGGGCTTGCTATGGCGGATTTTTGTATGTACCCTTCTGTACTTCTAAAGAGAATTGCAAACTTTGTTTGTCTGCGGAACAAGCAAATTGTATGATGCAAACTATTAAAAATCAACTGGAATATGTACATTAGTTATTTCAAGAGTGCATTTAGTAAACACCTTCCTAATTTGGCAAACCCATCGACCATCAATTTCTCAACAATATTAATTACCAGCAAATAAATTGACAGGAGAATAGCGTGTAATCAAACTCAAGAAGCAATTATAATGTACACAGAAGGCTCATACACCTGCTTTGCTACCCAGGCAAACAATGGGGAAAATGTTAAAAGCTTTCCCAACTCTCTTAAGATCAATTGAAGATACCTTGCCAAATAGATGGGAAATGGCTCTTCTGCCGGCAGAATCTTCTTAGCAGGACCAGCACGCTTTCTTCATTTTTAGCAAGCAAGAGTCAAGGAGAAAAGCCCAGGAAATAGGAAGCTAAAGGTATCAGCAAGCATGAATGTGTATACAATACAAAAGGTTATATTGAGCAAAAAACAGGCGTGGATAATGAATAGCCAAAGGAACTCGGATGACTACTCTCATTATATACAGAATGTTACAACTATTGCCTCGTCTTTCTCCTTCCTATACTCAAGCTAGAAGAAGAATGTACAGCAGTGAAGTTGGACAACTATAATGGAAAAGAGGGATTAGGACAGATACAGACCACACACAACATTGGAAGGACAAAAAAAATGGTACAACTACCCCATGAAAGACTACAACTACTTGTTCCACTCTGTAATTAACAAATCAAATATCAAGGAGACGGGCACAATTCCATGTGTTGCCTGGCTCCAAAAGAATATGTATCTATCCGACAGCCTACCTTCACAAGCTTGCAAAATCTTCAAACAATACTGCTTAATTATATATCTGAACATTGCACTTCCATTGACAGCAATCATGTTAATATGGACCATTCAACCACCATTCTCACAACGAAGGGCACTGGAAATCCTTGACAACCTTTATCATTTACCCGGTCCGACAAATCCACCATCAGCATTATAATCAGACACTGCAAATTTTTGAGTTTCACCAGAGGAAGCCATTTTAGCTGCATTTGCATGACCCATATGCACCTCCAATCTAAACTAGTCTATGCTGACGCAAGCCCTTACCAAAGTGAGGCTGCATCAAACGCACATACAAACCATTCTTTGACATTAAAGAATCATGTGTCCCTTCCTCAACTATTCGCCCTCCATTAAGAACAACAATATTGTCAACATGCCTCATCATTGCAGCTCTGTGTGCAATTAAGATAGTTGTCTTGTTACCCATTATTAGAGTATCAAGAGCCTCCTGCACCACTCTGCTTGACTCAGATTCAATTGAAGAGCTTGCTTCATCCAATAACAATATGGGTGCATTCTTCAAAACAACACGAGCAATAGCAATCCTCTGCTTCTGTCCAGGAGTCAGATCAACTCCTCTCATGCCAACATGTGTGTCATAACCATGGGGCAAGCTGCTGATAAAGTGATGAGCATTAGCTATTCTTGCTGCTTCTTTCATCTCAGCTTCACTAGCATTATGCCTTGCATATATTATGTTTTCCCTGATTGTAGTTGAGAAGATTATAGGTTCCTGCTGAACAAGACCCATGTGGTTCCTCAACCATCTCAAGTTATAGGATTTTAAATCTCTTCCATCTAATAGAACCTGGCCAGCAACTGGATCGTAGAATCTTTCTATGAGAGATATAATGGTGCTCTTTCCAGATCCTGAAACCCCCACCACAGCCACAGTTTGTCCTCCATTAACTTTGAGACTGAAATTGCTGAGCACTAGGATCTCAGGACGAGATGGATATGAAAAATCAACATTTTTTAGCTCAATGCTTCCGTAAACATTGGGAGGTTTCAAGGCTGAGTTATCATCTGGGTCAATCTTAGGAACACGGTCAATGATTTCAAACACCGAAGTAAGAGATTTTCTTCTTTTCAAAATATATGGAGCCAAGCCAAAAGGCTCAACAAGTGCAAATGTTGCAAAAGAGAACACCATGTACTCCTTGAGAGCAGTGGTCAGATTCATGTAACCCTTCTTTATAGAAAAGGCAGTGTACCAAAGTAGAAGAGCATTGCAAGCAAAGAGAAGAAACTGTGAGAAACCAAATGCAAAACCAATTGCCATTCCGTGGAAGAAGCTTTTCTTGAATATCTTTCTCAGTTGCAATCTGTAGAGCTCCATTACCTTGTTTCCAGCACAAAACGCTACAACAGTGTAAATGTTTCTAACTGCATCCTCAAGAACCAAAGATGCTTTCCTGTGCATCTCCTGGATTCCCTTTGAAAATCCAGCTAGCCACAATTTCTGAAATAAATATAAAGAAATGAAGGTTACATTCTTGGCTTCTGAAATTGATAACAAAGTGAAATTACAAATTTTGGTAACAGGTATGCCTTAAGAAATTGTATTGAAGTTAAACTATACTGAAAAAAGATGTTGACCTAAAAAAATGCTATCGCGTGCCCGCTTAAAAAAGTAGCAGTGATCATCCTTATGAAAAGAAAAAATCATATACACATTCTGTAAGTAGATATATCAAATTCCCCCATTCTAAAGCTAAGAATTCAAGCACACATTGAAATTGATTTGCCTTTCCTGACCAGGCAAAGAGCCATAAAATTAGCTAAAGAACTCTCAAAGAGAATGTGCAGCCAAGACGACCAAAAAGGTTTTGTCACAAGCAATGAACACAAATATGATAAGAAGGTTTTTAGACTTGAATAACACAATTCACAAAGTTCATATGCTATGCTTTGATATCTTCTTGTATTTTTCAGGAGTTAGATTTATTAAATTAAGAACCTTGAAAAATGAAAACGGTAGTATAAATGATCATGAAATGTGAATGCGTCACACAAGTCCTGACCAGATATGCACCTGAGCAACAGCAGAAACCATAAGAATAGGAAGAGTAGCTAATGCCACAAGAGCCAACCGCCATTGCAACAGCATCCCAATGAGAACAGCTACCAGAACAGCAGCACTGTCCTGTATGAATATGGAAAGTCTATTGCTAAAAGCAGCTCTCACAAACGTAGCATCATTCGCCAAGCGCATGGACAGGTTGTCAGCACTATTCTCCTCATCATCAAACCATCCAACTTCATTACGAAGCATTGCTGAAGGAAAAGAAAACTTTTAGTGTTGCATTGCAGAAAATGTCAAGGATAATTAGAAAGAGATGGAACCAGAAGAAAAGAGGATCAATATATCCCAGCACTCTAGTAGTACAAATTTAGAGGCAACAGAAATATTTACCAGAAAACATCATCCTTCGGACACGTTCAGTCATTTTCTCTCCCATGATGCCAAAATAGAAGTGCTGCAAAAAGTTGGCAACAACAGTCACAATGCCCATGCAAGCAATGATCAAGCACCACTTGTTTACCTCTTGGCGTAAGTGATGTTTTTCATCAGTTCGATAGTATGCTGTTACTATCAGAGCAATAACATAAGCAAGAAGAGGGTTAAAAGAACCAAATATTGCAGCACCAGTGCTTCCTAAAACAGCATAAAGCCACTCTGCAAGGCTAAGCTCCACCAGCCTCCAAAATGATGGTGCTTCTCGGTGACGAGAATCTTTTGCCTCTCTTGATTTGATGGGCATATCATCAAATTCACTATGAGGCCGACTAAAAGTTTGTGAATGAGAGCGCTCATTCTTAGGATCAGATGTCAATAGTGGAGAGACAGGTGATTCAGGATCAGAAGCATTGGATGTTGGTCGATGGCCAGAATGAACATCAATCTTCGGTAACTCTGGAAGTCTCATTTCAAAACTATCTTGCCTCTTTATTGATGGTTCCTTCTCCGTCCCATCCAGTGGCAAGCCATTTTCAGACATTTGCTCTGGCGGAGGGCTTCGAACTTGAGGTGATTCTTGAGAGTTAAATGTACCTTCAGGTGGCCGGAAAACATGGACAGCAGACACCCTCTGAAGTGATGGTGACTTCATCATTTTAGGAGATGATGGTTCTTGAAAACTATGACCTGCTGAAGAATCCTTTTCAATTTGGAAAGCAGCAGTCTCCTTATAGTTCCTAACTGGCATCCTGTTCAATATATTTGATAATGAGACTAAATTACTTTCTCAGCAGTAGCAAACGACATTAGATAGTATTCAAAACAATATTTTATAATGTCATTTCCTAAATTCACAAAAGAATTATGGTCTATTAAATCCTAGGAAAGATTGAATTTTTCTTTTATCTACCTCCTTGGGAGTTTTGCAGCTTCCTCACACTTAAGAAGCTCTGCATAGAGGCCATCCAAGTTTATTAATTCATCATGAGTACCCATTTCTACTAGCTGTCCCTCTTCCATTACAGCAATGTAATCAGCATTCCTGATTAAACTAAGTCGTCTTGCTATTATTATAGTTGATCTGCCTAACATGAGAAGATCAAGAGCCTCCTGAACAAATTTTTCAGCCTCAAAATCAAGCCCACCCGTAACCTCATCAAGAAGAAGTATAGATGGATTTGAAAGCACAGCCCGAGCAATAGAAAGTTTTATCTTTTGCTCTTCCGTCAATGACAGCCCAGCCCTACCCACCTGCAATCAGCAAGAATTTGGCTAGAACATTATTAATAATATTATTTTTTAAATAAATAAATAAAGTTATGCTGCTAAAAGAGTACACAAAGTTGGCAGGACTGGTGACCACAAAGAAGCACATTTTTTGTGTTTCTGTTACACAAGTGTACCTGGGTCTCATATCCTTTATCCAGAGAGCTTATAAATGTATGGGCATGTGCTATCTTTGCAGCTTCCTCAATCTGATCAGAAGAAGCATCCCGTCCATAAGCTATGTTGTCTCTTATACTCAAACTTAGCAAAGCAGGTTCCTGGGTAACTAAACCAATTTGGCTTCTTAGCCACTCCAGCTTCAGATTTTTTATGTTTTCACCATCCAATAAAACTTCTCCTGCAACAAAAAGTAGGTCAGCAAAATACTGAATCATATGCTACACAGAAGTGTATAATGCATCCAATAACATCTCATAAGGAACATGGACATTACATACCCAAGGTAGGATCATAAAATCGTTCCATAAGTGGAATGATGCTGCTTTTTCCAGAACCATTTCTACCCACAAGCGCAACAGCTTTTTTAGCCGGCACAGTTAGGTAAAATCCACTTAAAATAGGAATTTCAGGACGGGAGAGGTAACTAAAATATACATTTCGAAACTCAATGTTTCCTTGTACAGAAGCAAGGATGGTTCCCTCATGATTAACAGTGGATGATGATCGACTTATCATCTCATAAAGTCTGTATGCAGCAATCCTCCCTTGTTCAAATGAATAAAAGTTTGTTGCTGCTTGATTCAAACCACTTTAAAAGAACAAACATTAGAAAAAGACCAGTAAATATCTTCAATGCAATAAAGAAGTGGAAAATACAAACAGATACTTACAGGCCACTTAAGATTACAGCAAAAAGAGCTGTTATAATTTCACCACCATGAGCTTTTCCATGTGTAACCAAGAATCTTCCTACCCACAATTGCAATGCACAAGAACAAATTGCAAGCCCATATGTAAAACCAAGCCCAAGTCCTTGCACAAGACTTATCAATATACCATATCTCAATGTAGCTTGCAGAGAAGTTGCATAAGAATATTTAGCCAAAGTCTCATTCGTAAATGCATATAATGTTCTAATATAGGAAACTGCCTGCAGAGTATGAGCACAAGAAGATTTAATACCAGCAAAGAAACATAAACAAAAATGTAGAACATACTATCACGAGTAGAAGAAATTACCTGTTCTGCAATACTTGCTGCTTCTGCATATGCATCTTGGATATTCTCAGCTAGCCGATGAAGAAATATATTTGATATTCCTCCAGCAGCAACGATAAATGGGCCAGTACCTAAAGTAATAAGCGCAATCTGCCAACAGTTGACAAATCCAATCACAAGACCACTGAAAAAGGTAGCCATGTTGTGAATATAATTTCCAACCTGTCATGCCCAAACAAAAAAGAGTTATATGATATTTATCAAGAAATTCTTTCTACAAAGAAATTTCTATAACATAGGGACTATAGCATAGGCATACTTTTTCACTAAGTGCAGATTGAATAAGCAAAACATCACTCAAAACTTGGCTGACAATATCTCCATTATTCCCATAGGTATCAAAAAAACTCATATCTTGGTTAAGCAATACTTGAACATATCTGGACCTAATCACGGCAGTCTGCCTTTCTCCAGTAAGGATCCAACATGATACCTCTGTCACAAAGTTAAATTTAGTGTTCTCATGGTTAGATTCAAATTGTTTCATATAGTACCATAGGACTCCAAAAGGAGGCATTAATATGAACATCATTCTTACCAATCCATCCGGCGACAAAAACTCCAACAGCAATATGAACAATAATCAAAGCCAGCTGCAAAAAAACAGCAAAATAGAGTAATTGGAAAATGTCAATGAAAATCTAGTTGTATCAGTAAAATTAACTTCAACTGTTCATAGAGTTTACAAGACTGATTAAGCAAGAATGCTAGCACCAAGACGAAAATTGACAGCAGACTTGATATAACTTCTGCCACAGAGAGTCAATTACACGGAGAGGCATTGGAAGTGGACTTTTCGTGCAGGTTCCATGGCAGACAAGCAATCTAAGGTTAAAGATGCTTTTTGGAATACCAAGCTTGAATATTCATCATTTTCTACTTTCTACAAATAAGTTAATTTCATAAACATTCAGAAATACTGAGGTGGTCATACCATCACCCTTGCCTGCAGTATAAGTGTCATGCCCTTGCACACACCTTTCTACCATCCCATCCCCACTTAACATGAGAAAGTTGGCTATTTAGGCTGTATAGACTCTGTTACAACCCCTACTAACCTACATCTAAGACAAACCTATTAGAAGAATCATTGACTTTAAAAATCTCCAATAGATTGTGTCGGGTCAAGATTATCCTCCCAAGTGCCATTGTTGTTTTCAGTCAAATGTTCTAGCTAGAATTATGGATGTAACAAAATTATGGGAGCTTAGACTTCAACATCAACCCTTAAAGGTTCAAGCAACCTGTATGTAAACAAGTCGTCTTGTTGATCAAACCATATTGGAACGTGTCTAAATAATCTTCAATTGGTCTTGTTTGCCTACACGACAATACACCTTAAACACATCCTAGAATAGCCTAGTTCTCCTTGATTTAGTTTATTTACCAATAGTTGGGCCTTCCCTATCAAAAGAAACATTGTCACTCCCATGCTTTCATGAGCAGCAATATTTTGACTGTTCAAAAATTTGTTACAAAGATTGACCAAACTTCATAGGTCCTTTGTACCATGAGACAAAAGAACCTCCATCTCAGCATATTTAGATACCACATTAGTTTCTTGTTAGAGTTTTTCTGCCCATCTAGGATCCAAATAGGGGTTAGCTAAACCATGTTCCAATTCAAACGTTGGTTCAATGGCTACCCTTTTCCCGTTGACAATTGTCGTGCAATAACTAGCAACATCTCCTTAATTTCCTTTGGAGCCTCTTCATATTAGAGCATCCACCTTTATGTTTATTGAATATGCGCATCCAATTCACTTCAAGTTTTGATAGGTCACCCATAATGTTTGGCTCTTATAACAAATTGTCATGGAACTTATTCTGAATCATGTCATAAGTGCAAGGAACTTTTGATTACAAAAAATTGAAGCTCTTAAAGAGAGCACAAACCTCGGAACTCATGAAGAGGAAGCTTTTAACACCTCAAGAAGAATCAATGAGTTAGAGAATAAATCTTCTTTATTCCTTCCTTCCTCTTTATTATTCCAAAACAGCCACTTAAATAGGCTTTAAGAATAACAAACCCTAATCCTAATTAGCTTATTAATTAGGCAAGAGCTAAAGTAGGCAAGAGCATGCCTTATTAATTAGCTTCAATCAAAACAGAATATAACTAAAATAAAAACATAATATTCTGAAAATAATGCAGAATGTTCCTAAAGCTGTTAGGAAAGTACCTAAAATGGATCCCTAACCGTGGAGCATTTTCCATTAGAAAATCAAGGCAGAACAACCAAAAATTAAATACCACCAAAGTTATAAAAAGGTAACATCAATTCATGGTCTCAGGAAAGAAGGGTGAGAGCAAAGGTAAACACCAAATAAAACATCTGCTAGCCACAATCAATTGGAACTGCAATAAATTCTACAAACTTATTCCAGGAATAATTCTTTCTCATACTGAAAATGGGCTGTGGAGAAGTTGGGGAGAAAATGCTAAATATAATCCATTAAAAAGCCTCCACATCTTCGAGGTTGCTTCTTCATACATGCAAAGAAATAAGAAACCATCTAAATTACCTTTCACATCCTATTGCAAAAACTTTGCCTTTCACATCCTCATTGCCCATCTACATCTGCCCCATTGATCTTCTCTGTCACTACTCTGAGAAATTTCTTATTCCAAATTTAACTCTCTCCAACTACAATATACTCCAAATGGTCATCATTCTCAATCCAATTTTAACTATAATGTTCGCCCCCCTCTCATTCACGCTATTTTATCATCTTGTGATTATTCTTAGCAGTTAAAAGCTCGTCAAAATATTTAGGGCTGGTTCCAAGTCTAAGTTTCCCACTCAATGATGTCCCCAAATGCCCTTCACTCTACGATTCAGATTTGTTCTCTAATCCACACAGAAATAAGAATATGCATGAAAAGCAATCCAAGCCTAACCAATCAGAGTTAGAATTCCGAAAGTATAGGACAGCCTTACGGAAATCAACGCTATGATAATACAAATCACCAATGAATACAAAAGAATATGACGAATCTCCATGTACAAGCTACTGGGAAAAACACCAAACAGGAAACATACATGCTGGATTGCATTTCGACAACTAGAAGAATCGCCAGAAACACACAGAACAGTTAATCTGACATTTTCATAACCCCCCTCCCACACACATACAAAATAAATAAATAAATAGAAGACAGTACACAGATTATTGCTGGTGATTCTATGTTAAAGCAACTGTTTTATTTCTTTCTCTGCCCCCACCCCCTTTGACTGAGGTTTTACCAACTTAGCAGCATTGGATAATTTTACCATAAACTTAACCAATAATCTTTGCTTATAATGCAGAACATGTAAGAGTTAAGCACCTAAATACACCATACATAAAGCAGACAACACCATTTAACAATCAGTCTTCTCCAAAATCTTGAATAAGGATATAAAAATCACTTTTATTATCTTAATAAGAAGTGTGAGTTCAAAACTGTCTTGAGAAAATTAATACACAATACAGTAAAGAGAACTATAAGAAGTTGATTAATCTGTATAGTTCTTAAAGGGACCTACCAGACCTAGGACTAAGAGCAGAAAATTATTTGAATAAAGGTCTATGCTGAAGCTTCAGACCCATAAAACTCAACTTGTTTGTGAATGTGTACAAAAGAAAACCCTATGAATAGGAAAAAAATTTCTGTAATGGCAATTTTATAAATCAAGATCTTTACTTCAATATCTAAACACCGAAGTTCCTTATAAATACAATGAAAAGAAACGAGCTAGCTTTTACTACATAAAGGAGATATTGAATTACAAATTAAATAAATGCTCGAGAAGTGAAGATTGTTATGTAAATGTGAGCGCAGTTTTCAATTGACTCTGGATAAAATTTCATCTGAAAAGGTAAACTCATTGAAATTCCCAATCAGCCTTCAATGTCATTGAACAAATATTTAAGTGATCCTGCTACAACTATCTCAACGTAGAAATATCTTTCACTTGATTAAATTGTTAACTATGGGAATGCATTTGATGTTGCTGGTTGCACAATGTTTTCTGATTGTGATGCAACCAAGTCTCAACTAATTCCTTTGGACAATTCATTTTAGAATAACAAGGTATAGGTATATGGTGCTCAATCCTGCACCCATCTGTTTGAAAATATTTTAGCAGGTTTTA
>LVCA01017508.1:55381-73160 GCA_004801955.1 Calotropis procera
GACGACGTTTCTCGGTAAATCATTGAAAAGTGGGGGACTTTTCTTAATTTTTGCCTTATTTTTTTTAGAGAAGACTGAGTATTATTTTCACCTCAAATATATATTTTTTAATCTAGAGTATATCTCTCGTGGGGTCAAATCGGAATTTACCGAAACTTCTTTCATACGCTGAAGCTCTTTCTCCTTCGGCTTTTCGCTGAGAAATTTTGAAGAATTCCAGGTAAGCGGTAGATCAATTTTCGTGTTCTGTAATTCTTTCAATTAGGTCTTTTCTTTCTTTCTTTTCATGTCTTTTGGGTGCTTTTTCTGGCTTGTTGTTTCTAATCGGGGATACCGAAGGAATTTTTCTAAATGGTGACGTATTTATATGTTCATGTAAAGGGCGGGGGGTTTTCATGTTTGCTTGAGTTAGTTGCTACTGCTATTAACTTAGGGTTTCTATCTTGAAGCGGTTTCCTGTGATTTTTTTTCCCCCTAACGTTTTTGTGTGCAAATAATACGGAAGTTGTGATACAGTTCAATGTTGAATCTTCTTATTTCTATCTATTTTGTAAAATTGATTTTAAAACCTAAGAAAACATAGAAACTCGCTTCTTAACTAATGACAATGTTAATAATATAAAAAGAGAATTGAAGTGATTTACGTCTTTGTATTCTGAAGATCGATCAATGTTGAAGTTAGAAGGTTGATGGGGAGAGCATTACTTCGTTTTTATATGAGATGTGATCCGAGGTTTTGCAGCACAAACAATTCAATTTTCTGAACCCAATGATAGACATGAAACTTTTTCGACATTTATTGCTGACTCTGTGACTTGTCTAGCAAATTGGAAGACACTATACAAAGTTTTCGGGCCAGTGATGTAGATGTCCATTTCTTGTAAATAGACACACACACGTGTGTATATATATTTTATAGAAGTGAGATTGACTTGATCTTCCTTTCTCTGCATTTTTATCTTTTCTTTACACTAATTAATTTACTTTGCCACTTGCACTTTTTTTAACAAAGAGTAAGCTGCAGACAGGTAATAGGCAGAGATGGTGACAGAATGTGTATAGGGTTGATTTGATATTCTTGTCTATGGCTATGGAGCATTATAGCGCAGAGAGCCTCCCTGGAATTTGGGCTATTGAAGCACTGGCCTGCTCCAAACAACCAAGTACATCAGTGCTAATTGGTTTGTGCTAAGTTATGATTCATTCTTTTTGCAATTGTATACTTTTTGGGGGTATTATTTCTACTGAAAAATTGAGTATATTGGTATGGGAACTATATTCTACAGATTTGATTCGAAGGACTCCAGACCTGACTGCTGATATTGGAAAAAATGCAAGGGAACTTGTATGCTTTAAACTTTTAGAGACTTTCTCTGTTGAAGGGAATCAAAATAATAATGAAGATGCTTCTGCCCTACACCAAAAGATTGAATTTGATCCATCAGACAGCTGTGAGGATGTCCTTGGCCATATGCTTCAGGAGGTATTTTACTTTCAATGTGCTAGGTACTGGACACTTTTTTTTATTCATAATAGGTACCAATGAGAAATAATAAGAGACTTTTCTAGCCGTGTTTTATTTTGCCTCTGCAATTTCTTACTCGTGCTTAATTTTGTAAGATATCTGCATCAAATTTCAAACTTGCTGCATCAGAAATGTTGAAATGGGATGTCAAGTCCTTTATAGCTCATAAAAGGCATTGTTTGCCTATATTTGCATTGCAAAAGGTAAAACAGGACTGTTTTAATTCCCTGTAGGTATATAAACTTCCTTTTGCTGAAAAATATTTAATCCTAGCTTTAATTTTGTTGGATTTCTTGTGAACAGCTGAAGGATGCTGTTCTTGAAGGCAGTCATTCTGTTTTTGCGTCCTTGAAAGAAAGAAGTGGAGTTGAGGTTAGAACTAAGTTTAATGATATTCCTGGCCTAGGTGTTAGCTCCAGTGTATCAGGGCAGATACCTGCACCGAGTGACAAAGATATCCAAACCAATCAAAGCTCAAATACTACAACTACTGAAAATGGGGTTCAAGAATTGCAAGACAAACTTCCTGATAGAAATTTTTTACTGTCTAAGAGGAAAAAGATTGATATTTCTTCTGAAAACTTAGAAAGAGAAGAACAAATCGTGCAAGACAATTGTAGTGATCCATATGCAGAATCCACCAAGAAATTTAAGCAGGATACTACTCATATTACTCCAAACACTGCTGCTCAGAAATTGATAAAATCAGTCAGAGATGGATTATTACCAAATTCTTCTGACAGAATCACAAAAGATATTGATAGAGAAGGGTACAATTTTGAATGTGTAACTGAGATAGGAGTCAGGCATGCTGGATATCCTTTTGATGCTGGTGACCAACCTGCTGCAAAAAAACTTAAGCATGTTCTTGATGTTACAATAGCTGGAGATGAACCACTGCATAATTTTTCTGGAAGAACTCTAGAAGATACTGATAGAGAAGGATGCAATCCCGAAAAAGAAGCAGAGGTTGGAGGCATGGACACAAACCACCCTGATTCTACCTCTGTGGGTGGCAATCAGAATTCATTAATGATGTTTGCAAGGAGCTCTGAAATTTCTTATGATGCTGATGGAAATAGCCAACTTCAGGTTCCTATGAATGGCAATGTAGAAGTGAATATCCCCAGAGCGGTGCAGGGAAGAAGTAATTGTGCTGATAAATCCAATGACCACATGAAAGTGTTTAATGAGAAACCATCAAATGGTTCATCCCTGGGTGCAAATGAGGATCATGATAACGTGAATGAAGCCAGAAACTCTTTTCACCTGAATGTGCAAGGAAATACATCAACTGGCTGTGAAGCAAATGATGGTATTGAGCAGAATCAGGTTCTTGAAGTAGCTCTTGACCATTACAATTTCCATGATGAGAGGAATGATATTGCAACAAAGAAGAAAGCTTTCTTGACCACTCAATGCACATCTAGTGAAGATTCTTTGGGAACACAACGGATTTTCTGTATGAAGTGTGATAAGGGTGGACAACTTCTAACTTGTGGCTCAAGTACCTGCCCATTAGTAGTTCATGAAAGCTGTTTGGGTACTGCTGCCAAGTTTGATGGAGATGGAATATTTTACTGTCCCTTCTGCATGTACTCTCAGGCTATATCAGAGTGCTTAGAAGCTAAAAAGAAGGTAACCTTGGCAAGGAAAGATCTTGCTACATTCATTGACTTGAAAGTAGGACGTCAACCTCAGTCACCTGTTAGATCACGTACATCAAAGCAGAATAAGGTAAGGCAAGTTGACGAATTATGTGAAAATAATGAAGCAAATACTGACAGAGATCCTCTGGATGAGATCGTTCATACTCATGTGAGGCCAAATGTTGAAGATAATCTACAAGCTAGACCATCAACATCGGTCGCTGTCAATGGTCTCCCCAGTGGACAAACAGTAGGATTGACTCATGGGGAGCCAGAAATTTTAGAAAATGAGGATCTTCATGGAAAAGGAGCAAGAGAACAGTGCCAATCTCCAATTCAGCCAGGAGAAGAGCAAAATGAAGTACAGGCTACTAAAAAATATGATCCTGATATTCCATCTCATAATCAAGCAGACATTCTCAAGAGAAATAGGAGACAATCTGTAAGAAGAGTACAGAAGAAAGTAAAACAGCAACCAGAGTCACCTATAGCTTCTGAATCTTTTAACCAAACAACTAGTGAAAGCTCTGAAGAAGATGATAAATCTTCTTCTTTGAAGTACTCCATGAGATCAAGAAGACCAAAAATTCAGTAGTAAGTATTCTTTTTTAATGTTTATTTTTCTTCCAATCTGATTCTGATACTGCTCTACTATTGGATGAAATTTCAATTATTTCTAACTTGTTTCCTGCATTTCTGCTATAAGTTTCTGATCAAGGAAGTTATTGCATTATTCATTTCCTCAAATCTTCATGCTTCTGCATAATCACGCATTTTGAGTATGGTATTAAGTGTCTCATTCATATGAAACAAACTTGTTTATCTGGACAGTACGCATCCAGCATTTCCAATGTTGAGACGAAAGAGGTGCCGTTGGACAAAACTGGAAGAAGAGAAATTAAAGGTAACTGTTTTGCTACTTAGAGTATTATTATTTGCAAAATGTTGTAGAAAGTCAGAAGTCATGCCCTGAAATTTCTTTTCTGTTTATCAAACAGTAGATGGATTTCACATTCTCTTTTTCCTTTCTGTATGACCTGAAAATGTAAATTGCATGGATAGTTACGCAGTTTAATGAAATTTCTTGCTTGCCTTCCACATTAAGCATTGAAGAAATCTGTTTAGCAGTAGCTCTGAACAAAGCTTCATCTCCTCTTTCACACCTTTGAAGGTCTTAGCTTGGTGGAATTCCTAGCTGAGGCTCAAGTTATATGGTTTTAGAGCACTGCAGTTGAGATTTCCAACCTTTCATATTTTTGGTTGTCAAAGATTGTTTTAGTTTTAGTTTCTTTTATAAGAAGCTCATATCCAGGTTTTCATGTTAAAATTAAGTTAAAATAAGACCTTAATTTAAACTTTTTCTCTCCTTCCTCTGAATGGTGATCCTGAGACAGTGCAATACCTATAATCAGGTTCATCGGTATTTCTGGTATAGTAGATGCTATTACCTGCTGATGTGCTTAATCTTAATTTTTTTTGGACTGACAAGGATTATATATATGACATGCTAGCTATTAATCTTTTATTTTTTTAATTTCTGCAGGAAGGAGTAGAGAAGTTTTCTAATCATCTGGATTCAAATATACCATGGAAAACGATCTTGGAATTTGGAACTGGTGTTTTTGAGAAAGGTCGTACTGCAGTCGACCTCAAAGATAAGTGGAGAAATATGTCCAAATGAGATTAAATACCGTTGTGAAACTTTCGCATTAGCTTGGTCAATTTCTGTACATGTATTACTGTAGGTCGTCCTTTGCACAGCCGATCGGCGCTTTTTTTTTTTTTTTAAATGAAAATAAAATGTTAATCCTATGGAGAGATGGTTTCCGCATTTTTTTTAAAAAAATTTTATTTTGACTTCAATGTGGATTATTCTGCTAAGATTATAGGTGAAAAATATTAGGTCAGACACCAAATTGTTTGGGCTATAAATGAGTTGAATTTACTAATTTGTTTAAGATGGCAAGGGTTCCGCAAGAGACAGTCTGTCAATCTTCCGAATCTAGTTTGAATAATGCCTGCGTCTTGTTATTAACATCACGTGTCGAAACGCATAATTTCTACTGTTGGACTTGTGGTGTGGAACCTTGAGTGAAGAGTTGTCTCAAGCATCGGTTGACTTTGTGTCTTCAGTCAGTGTGTGTGTTGTCTACATAGTGTGCTTCCTCCATGAACGAGAGAGAGAGCCTCCATAGTCATCCCATGCATAAGATAAAGGTGAACGTTAGTTAGGTTGTGAATGTCAGGAAAACATGTGAATTAGAGCTCGTGATTGCCGAAAATGTTTTGAGGTGATTCTTTTATAGCTTTGTCCTGCTGCTGATGCTCTGAATGTTTTGTCATTTTGTGTTGGAGGAAGAGTTGCACATTTTTGCTTCTTGTATTTATTATTATTAATTTATGATAATCACCATAACCCTATATTCTGAGAATGGATTCTGTTCTACATCACACTCAAAACCTAGCTAGTTTGACTTCCTAGTGCAACAAAATTGCAATTTTTGGGGAGACCACCAAGGACTGATAGGCCTCCTGGAATCTTGCTCGAGCAAAGAAGGAAAAGATCTAGAGATGAGATGGGATGGGATGGCCTCTGAAAATGATATTTGTTTCGACGTTTTGCTATCTGCTGTCTTCTATTTCCTTGAAACAAACGTAACAAGAATCTAAAATTACACTTTCGAGGAACCTTGGATTCTTTTCTCCAAGGGACAAAATAAGACCATTTAGCTATTATAATGGCAAGCACGAGCTGTCGAAAGAGTTTTCACATGTTTCATAGCTCATACTTTTCATGCATGCAGGCAAGCTGAGATTCCTGCTTACTGCAGTTAGTACATAATATGCTCAGGAGGAAGAGAAATACAAAGAGCTGAATTTTAACTACAAATATGTGAGCTTAACGGTCATGTGGGCTTTCAAATTTTTCTCCCAAAACGTGACAGCATTTATATTAGAGGATGCTCTCTGGCTATATACATATGGCATATCCCACACCTTCAACTGAAATGTTGCACTCTCCACTTCCATCCCAACCCCTTCCTAAGCCGCTTCTCTTGTTCCTGTTTCAAAACCTAATATGGATAACTATAGAAAAAGTCCACTGAAACCATGGAAGAAAGGCCCTGCTAGAGGAAAAGGAGGCCCCCAGAATTCTATGTGTGAATATCGAGGAGTTCGACAAAGGACCTGGGGTAAATGGGTAGCAGAAATCAGGGAGCCAAAGAAGAGAACTAGACTGTGGTTAGGATCATTTGCCACTGCTGAGGAGGCTGCAATGGCATACGATGAAGCTGCAAGAAGATTGTATGGACCAGATGCTTACCTTAATCTGCCTCACCTAAGGTGCAGCTTCAATCCTTTGAACAAATCACAAAAGTTGAAGTGGTTTTCTTCCAATAGCTTCATGTCAATGCTTCCTACAAGCGGTTTACTAAACTTGAATGCTCAGCCAAGTGTACATGTCATTCATCAGAAACTTCAAGAACTCAAGAAAGCAGGATTGTTCTCCCAGAATACTTCTACATCAAGTTCATCATCCAACCCCGTAAGTGACCTAGAAAACATTGGCAACAGATCTGATGTAGGAAGTATTGATGATGCAACTGATAAACAAGTAGAACATACCTCGGGAAACACATTACTAAATCAGGAAGTGAAACCTCAGATTGATCTGAATGAATTCCTTCAGCAGCTAGGAATAGTGAAAAAGGAAGAGACTACAGATGAGTTGGAAGTCTCCTCTATGATCATGGAGCAAGATGGGCAACTGCCAGATGATGCTCTTGCAGACTTTCCAGAAAGTTTCTTTGGCTGGGACACACTAACTGAATTACCTGGAATAGAATACCATCAAGGAGCAGACACCAACAACATCCATGTTTATAATGTCACAGAAGAACTGTCATTTCCCACATCTCTCTGGAACTTCTAGATAAATATGTGACTAATGTAGTCTCACGAGGAAAATATACTATACGCTTCTTATAGAGGTCATAAAAGAAACAAATATTCTTAAACTATGCTTTGTAGCACTATCTGAAGTAGATATTTTGAGAACCAGCCAGCATAGGGTTGCTTTCTATTGCTCCCATGCATATATGAGAGAAGCTTCTTATGAGAAGATAAATTTTCTATAGCTTGCAGTGTAGATGACATAGTAGATAAGGCATGTTCATCATAGTGATATTGATGCATGCTGATAGCATAATTGCCACCAGAGGTACCATGTCTTTACTTTTGTTGCCAAGGACTCCAATTTCAGAGTTCCATCATTTTCTGTGCCTGATCATTTATTCATGGCAAAGTGGAGGGAAGAAGAAAAAACAACAGAAATACAGATGACAAGTAACCAGGTTTTTTGCATCCATTGGAATTGGGGAAGATGAATAGTACTAGAATATACTTAATTGAGTTGCAAATATAATAGCCCCACATACTAAGGGATTATTCACCTATAAACCAAGCATCCAAGCTGTAGTCAACTAAAGACTAGAGAAGTCTGCAAGATCACAGATAATAAGTGCAGAGAATTGTAACCACCCGAATGATTACAGGAAGGAAACAGGATACTGAAGTAGAATTCAAATATTTAAACCAACTTACCTGGCTTTCTTTGCAGCTATGATGTTCTTACCCTGTACAAAATGACATCACATTTTTTTTTTTTTTTCCAACAGTTCCCTATACCCATGCATTATAAGGAAATATAGAAATGACAGGTACCCAAGTTTCGGTGTTCTACAGAAAGTCACCTTCTGGAGAAGTTAATTGTAGCTTAGAAACAATTTAATGACAAGTGCTCGATAATTATGCCAACAAGAGGGATGGATAAAAATATAATACAATGTCATCAGCAAAGTTGCTTTCTTTCAGCTGATAGATGAATCCATCTTCCCTGATGGATTATCTACAGCAAGGATTGGATGATTTTCTCCAAAAACCACACAACGTGAAGAGAAGTCTACAGATGTTGCTTTAAAGAAAGATCAGGTATACTCCATGGATGTTTTCTATTTACTCATTTCCATACTCTGAAGCACTCAAATATTCACCATGTTCTTCAAAGTACTCAATCATGCGTTTCAAGAATTTATCACTGGTCACGGTCTCAGTGTCACAAACAAGGCAGCACTGTCTCCTTGCACGTGTTACAGCAACATTCATTCTCCTCCGATCACTCAGAAACCCCACCTAAGGTATTCATTATTAGAATCTTCAAGTGAAAGGAAAATATTTGCCTACACTAAAGAAATGCCTTGATAAAAGCACCAATGACAATAAGAATACCTCTTTCTTTGAGTTTGACCGGACCATAGAGATGATAATGGCTTCCTTCTCTCGACCCTGAAACCCATCAACTGTAGATATCTCAACATGTTTTAGTTTGTCATCATTGCTCCTCAACATCTTTAAGAAGACAACCTATGACAAACAGACACTTAAATTAGGACCTTTAATATCTGTAGCATTTTGACGCCTCGTGGGTTTCCACAACTGCACATTCTAGATACCTGCGCAGCATATGGTGTAATAATTCCAATATCTGAAGCTTGAACACCACTCTGAACAAGTCTCTTCGCATGGGCTATGGAAACCTCAGCCTCACCTTCATTCAGTGTGCTATCCTCCTCATCTTTCTTTTCCTCCATGTCACAACTGGGTTATAGTCCCATCAAAATTTTAATGCATGTAAGAGAATAATAATAATAATTTCAAAGCCATGGCAACATTCAAGAGTAGATATATGGCACACCAATGAATTTCCATATTTGTCTCAACTAGAAAACAGAAATTCATGTGGTTCAAATAGTGAGCATACCCAGCTATGTCTATGAGAAGAAGCGTTGACTCTGTAGTAGATGACTTATTCACGTCATCAAGATCATATAGCATATGTGCAGAAACACTTGGATGAGCTTTGACCTGTAATTAAGGACAGAACAACTCCAAACTGATTCTATCTCATATTACACAAAACGATCAGTTGCTAGTGACACAGAAGTACAGATGGAGTAGAGATATGATAAATTCTGCCAACTGGAACTCTAGGCATATATTAAGTACCTTACTGTCATAGAGTTCTTTAGATGACCAATCCATAATAAGTTCATGCATGCGGTACTGCACAGTGAGCATAGATGTGACTTTTTCTCCATATAACTCTGCGAGACGTTCAAAAAGCGTTCTCCCTAATCCTTTCTTCTCAGCTTCAACACTTTGAATGGTTGGAGGAAGCTGGAGGTGATCACCTGCAAGAATACACCTGGATCCCTGAAGTAGTGTAAAACTCTATTAGCTGCAACTGGAATTGGTATACCTTTTTATAAGTGCTCTATCTCTATTACAATAGGTTTTCATTTATCTTCACTCTGTTTGCGGCTAGGATATGAACCAGGAAATACCCTGGTCAACAAACCAGAGCAGGAGAAAATGTAATGGCAAGCTACCTGTTCTATTTGACACTTCAGAGTTTTCATCACTATCATCCAATCAGTCGAGTAGGGGCATACATAAACCCAAGTCCACCATCAGTTAGAACCACACAAACTTCTTCAAATGCAAAGACAACAGAAATGCGTAGTTTGTCTAAATTTATACGCGATGTTTGAAATCTAAATAGGGATGGACTTCTAGACCATATCTAATTTTGTGGCTGTCCGTAATTACCTTGAGCAGAGCAATCCAGCATGCAATTTCAAGCGCCTGAGCAGCTTCATCAATTATAACCAAATCAAATGAAGTGCCCTCCAATTTTTGGGACAATGCACCCGTCAAGGTCGTCAATACCACATCAGCATTTTTAATTACATCTGTCACCGCGAGCTGTTGCCTTTTGCGCTCCTCTTTCGATAGAGCTCTGAGCTCCCTCCTTATGTCCCTTTTTGTGCCTTTATCTTTGGCTTTTAACAGTTTCCCATTTAATGCCTATAGAAACCCATCAATAACGAAGATAAGAAAACAAGATGTGAAGCTAGGAAAAATAAGAATAGATCTATATGAAGGTGAAATAAAGTGTGTTAAAGATAGAACATAAAGAACAACCGGAATAATGAGAAAAAGTAAGATGTTTCAGATTTCTATTGACCAGCAAGATTGACATGTTTCTAGATATTTCATCAATATATAAAAAAGAGATAAAATTATCCTTAAACAAAACTTGCGGTTTACAAAGCTATGCAAATAGACCAGATTGAAAACCTGTAGCAATTATTAACTTCAGAAATATAACAGTATTATTACCTTCATTTCCTTACGGATATCATTTGCAAGACCACTATTATCTCCACGAAGAACCTGCAGGAGACAACTAAATAAGTAGGTATGATTTATGGTAGTTCATTTCATAATTACTGATACCAAAACCCAGCAACAAAATCTCAAAAAAAATAAATATATAAAAATCCAAACTTGCACAATAGTTTCCAGGAAATATAAGTAAAAAGGAAATGGGAGAAAAGTTTCACCAGATTTACTAGCAAAAAAGAAGTGTACACATGAACCCATTTTTAAAATTTTCTTCTCATGAAAGCAGTATCAGAAGCAAGCTAGAAAAGAATTGACAAAAGGTCACTTAAATCCTTTCAGAACAAATACAAACCTTATAAGAAATTACACAATAGAAGAAGAAAAGGTGAAGAAGAAGAAGCAAAAACAAAACTCTTATCTATGGATTTGCAGTAAACATCATAACAAGAAGTTACAATAGCAGGATAACAATAATGACAGTCAAGTTCGCTATCTTCTTGAAAGGCATTACCTGTGCATCCAGAGCACTATCCAATATCTGAGGAAGCAAACGTGCAGGATGCCCTAATCTCACCAACTTAACCCTGTTTGAAAAGTAAGTGCAGATAATTTTATGGATTTAGCAAAATAGTGGCAAAAAAAGCAGAATCAATAAACAAGAACATGTAGAGCAGTAACGAGTAAAATGTTTTCAAAAAGAAAATGAAAAGAAAGGATTGTGAATTTATTTTCACTTCATTCCCAGGTTTACAAAGTTAGCTTACTATTGGTACCTAGCATCTCAATTCATTCTTGGTTAGTAATTCATTTGATGATTGAAGTAACTACAGGAACTAGGATATTTCTCTCATAAATCATAGACATACCTGTGAGCAATAAGTCTTTCAACAATGTTATCCACGGCTATATTTGAAGCAGCACAAGCAAGAATCTTAGACCCACGTTTCACTTCTTGTAAGACAATCTCCACCACTGTAGTAGTCTTTCCGGTTCCAGGAGGTCCATGCAGCAAAAATAGATCCTTGGATGAAAGAGCCTTTGAAATGGCATCTTTCTTATAAGAGTCAAAAGAAGCAATAGCTTCAAGTCATGATGAATTTCAACATTAAAGGACATTACATGAGGGAGGGTGGAATTAGTTAAGCAAAAATGTGAAACTAGAGGTACAACTCTTACAGCAGTAAGCAATGAAAGAATAGGAAAGAGAATAGATCACAAAATTAAAACTTAACTTAAGCAAGAAAGATGAGTTTAGCAACAACAATGAGCACAAACAAGTATGACATGGCAATCAATTAACTGAACAAAAAATCATAATCAAGCTCCCCTTATCACCCCAGACATCAAGTTCTAAACATAGCTAAGAGTCACCATACATATATATGAACCAACATAAGTTCATTTTTTGGCTACGAAATTATGAATTCTTATGAGTTGAGCACAGGGGACTTCATCATCATTCTTTATAATTGTATCTTCTCAAATAACTCTAACGTTGTATCATTGATTACTACATTAAAGAACATAGGACCAGAGAGAGAGTGAGCCCCTCATTCGTAGGGGAAAAGATATAATCAGAAATAACTATGACATAAATTGTCAGGTCACCTATAGATTCTCAGTATGACATTACACTTACACTAAAGATGTGTGCCAAAATTACCTGGTAATCATATAAAGTGAAGGGCTAGTTTGGTAGATAAGTTCAAACCTACACATAAAAATTTATAGTGACAAATGCTTTTCCTTAATAAAGGTTGAGTTCCTTCGGATAATTCTTGAATCGCACAGCCTTAGCCCCCTGAAAATGGGAAGGCTATTGCAAAGAGAAACCTAACTAGAAAAAACATTCAAAAGCTATATAAAGCTGCATAGGCTTTGAATGCATATAAACATACATGAAAGAACAGTATACAGATCCAAGAGAAATAAACCAAGTTGCACTTCAAAGACCTGAGAATGGTCCAGGTTAGCGTTAAATGGAGTGAATTTGAGATCTTTCCCAGATACAGCCGGGGGTCGCTCTCCAAATAATACAGGCACCAAGTCAGCAGCAGGCCCTGTTTGCACTCCTTTACTCAGTTGAACTAATGTGTCTTTCATCCGGCGGTAGGTAACCTAGAAAGGCAAAAATACTTGCTCTTAGGATATCAAAAAATGTACTCTCTTCACTATGGCAATATTTATAGACTTATTTTAAACTAACCATTCGTTACTAATGATGGAAAATATCTACCTTTTCCCAATAACTGAGGTGTTTAAGTTACAACAAACAGCAGCATGGACTAAGCATATATGCACCATAAACTTGAAGTGTAGTTATTATAATCCTAGGAAATGCCCATAATTTGTGCTGTGGTAAGCTATGTCAACATAAGGAAGAAAAGTGAAAATTAAAAATCCAATACAATTTCAAATGATTATGTGCACCCTATACACCAACAGGAAACAAACTTAACAAAGCCATCTGATGCCTTTTGCTTAAGAGTTTACCTCATTTGCCAGCTTTTCAAGGCGTAGTGGACTATTTAAACCATCTTCAGGAATATCATCGAAAGCCACAGTAATAGAAGAATCCTAATTGATATCAAAACCATTGTAAAATTAAAGTTTCCAATGAAGGAGGAACAATTCTCGTGATTATATTTCAACAGTAAATATGAAAGTAAACCACTATCAGAATACCCTTAGCCGGTAAACAACACCCTGCCCAATGGGTGGAGAACCGGGATCAGCCTTGTTTGGTTTCAAAATGACAACATCATGGGTACCAAACTACAAAACGAAAACAAAGAACTTCAGGAACAATAACAACACTATACGAGAAAAAAACAATGGATATTTGGATGAAGAACATAAAAGATAGTTTTCTTTTAAAAAATAAAGTAATAATCAGCATATATTTGAAGAAGACAATTGAATAATTGAATCAGGAGGAGTGGGAATGTTAGATCATAGACATATTATAACTTTAATCTGCAATTAGATCTCTGGGACTTACTTTGTGAGCCGGAAGCACGTCTCCTTTATTTGATTGAAACTCAAGAAGAGTCTTCCCCATTAACCCTGTCTACATATGGCATCCAGCAGAGTTTGGTTAGTTGACATTCGCAAGAAAGAAATGAATAGACAAACCTAAGTTTAATTACCTGAACATCAAGACACTTCAAGTTAAGAATGGTAGATCCCTTCTTTTGAGCAGTGTCCAAACTCCTTGTTGCACCAGATATTGTTGAAGCCGATATCTCAGCTTCCTTAAAACAGTCATTCAAATGCACAGAGATTGAAATACAGATAAGAAAGTGCAAAACCAGTTTCACAGTCGGACAATATAAAGTCAGAACAACCCAAATCCAATATAATGACAAAATTAATACTCAAAATAAGAAATGCAGTGAGAAAATCTAAAAAACATGATGGTTCTCAAATTCAACTAGAATTAATTAGATGCTCTCATCTGATAAATAAATCTACATCTAATTTAGAAATGTCCATATATATGTTACACTGCTGCTAACATCGACTCAGGGCTAGTCATGGAAATTTTAGATAGCCTTAATAGTCACCAAGAATCCAAATTTGAAAATGTCTACTTGCCCATCACTTTAATGTTGCAATCACTCAATCCCATTTAAGGAAATAAAGATTTTACGAAAAATTAAGAATAAAAGATTACTTGTTGTAATCACGATCAAGAACCTTATTTCGAGACTCTATCATAGTGCAAGGGTGCAACAGAAGATGAACCCACAAATTGGAAAGAACAAAGAAATGGTAGACCGGAACTAATCAAATAATATCGCAAATTTGATAAGAAAAAGAATGATTGGAGGATATTCTTGTTGGAACCTTCTCCATATCGATCAAGGGGGCCATGATGGAAACAAATTGTTCGAGGGTTACAGCATTTTTCATCTTCTTGCTACTTCCTAGTTTATCCATACTCGGGACCTCACCTCCACCTCCGCTCTCTCTCTCTCTCTATCTCTATCAGTGAACGTTACGTTACAACTACTCTCTGGGTTGCCTCTTAATCATTCATTTCTTGCTTTAAACCTTCTTTTCGTAATTTCCATTCTTTAATCTCTGTTTCTTTTTTCATTTGAGGGATTGACCAAAATGGCTTTATTATTAGGTTTTGCACTTTTTATAAATAAAAATTAATTAAATCAGAGAAATAATTAAACTCATTTCATAATTGTAAAATAAAAAGTTATTGAGAACTGAATACCGAGTTCTTTACGCCGGGATAAAAACAGGCCCAAGACTAGGAATTAGGCTATCAATAAAACCAGAGTAAATAAATCTCCGCAGCTTCAAATAAATTTTCCGACTAAATTTCAGATAAACCATCAAGAGTAAGATCAAATGTCGATGTCAGAAACAAAAATAAATGCCAGATATTTTTTTCATTTGTATATAACATCACTGTAATCCTGCACAGACTGCAGTTAAAAATAGCTCTATACCTTTTGAAGGTCAAAATCAATGGATTTTATCAAATATCAGATTTCAGGTCAGCCCCTATAGAAAAATATGGTGTCTATTACAGTGAATTCATGTGAACAACTACTAGATGATTTATGTCTAATAAAAAATAAGCTGTAGAGGTTGAATATCCTCCTGGTTTTCCTTGTCATGAGTGATTAATGATTTGGAATCCAAAACTCATTTGTATATAAGAGCATCGCGTCCTGGTCCAACACCAATGTAATGGATTGGTACACCAACAAGCTCTTCTATCTTTTCTACATACCGTTGTGCAGCTTCAGGTAGGTCAGAGTAGTTTCTAACGGAAGAAATATCCGACTGCCATCCAGGTAAAACTTCATAATCCACCTGCATAAGCACAGGAATGAACGTCTAGTTAGGTGACCAAGTGATTCTATCTGCTTCAACAAGATTCCTGAGAAGTAATCAAAAGTCTACATAATCACATGACATGTACAAGTAAAGAAAAGGAGAAAATACCTTGATTTGTTCCAGGGTCCGAAGATCAGCAGGGAACGATTTGACAGGTGTACCATCAAGAAAACTATATGAAACACCCAACTGAATTTCAGGAAGATCTGACAGTACGTCAAGTTTAGTCAGGTTTAAAGAAGAGAAGCCATTGATTAAACAGCAGTATTTGAGTGCAACTATATCAAGCCAGCCACAACGGCGAGGGCGACCGGTCGTGGTGCCAAATTCTTGCCCAGCAAACCTCAGGAGGTCACCACCTTTCCCCAAGATTTCTGTTGGAAAAGGACCAGAACCAACTCTAGTAGTGTATGCTTTAACCTGCAGGCAAAATATAAAGAAAAAAAGAGAGTCTATTAATGCTTACTCTAAAAGTGGAAGGAAAGAGAACACAGAACATAAATTAATGGTATCCAAATTTTACCAAGATGACCCACTTCATCTTTTCAGGAAGAGGGGCAATCTCAACTTAGAGAGAAAACCGTAGGTCCTGATTTCCATCATATCTCAGATTTAACTTCTTGCTACCACACAAGTTAGCTTAATAAAGTTTTTACAGAATCCATACACTTACCACACAAGTTTAAACTATAATTTTAGAAAAGAAAAGGATAAAACTAAATTCCACTTACCACTCCAACAAGATCACCAACCAGACGAGGAGCAATTCCAAGTCCTGTACAGATCCCTCCAGCTGAAGGACTTGAGGAAGTGACAAAGGGATAAGTTCCAAAGTCAATATCCAACATGGTTGCCTGACCACCTTCCACCAGAATCTTCTTTTTATCAGAGATAGCTTCGTTCATGAAGTGCACAGTATCTGTAATATATGGTTCCAACCTCTCTGCAAATCTTTTGTACTGTTCAACTTCTTGCTTGAGCATCTCAGGGCCATACTCAAAACCTGAGAACCTTGAAGCTGCATCTGATAATAAAAGATCAAGCTTCTGGGGAAATGTATCCATGTGCCTCAAGTCACTTACTCTTATACCATTACGGATAACTTTGCTGGAATAGCAAGGACCAATGCCTCTTTTAGTAGTGCCAATGAAGGATTTAGCAAGCTCTGCTTCCCTAAGCCCATCAACAACTTGATGAAAATCAAATAGCAAATGAGCACGATCAGATATCAGGATTCTTCCTTTGCAAGACACTCCATTAGATTCAAGTCCATCTATTTCTTTGAACAAACCCGGCAAATGTACAACAACTCCATTGCCAATAACACACAAAGTTTCCTCGTTAAGAATCCCTGATGGAACAAGGTGAAGGGCAAACTTCTTTCCCTCCGAGTTGTAGATAGTATGTCCAGCATTAGCCCCACCCTGTCACCAATTAAACAAATTTTAATAACTACGATATTAGAAGCCAAAACCAATATAGAAACTGATACTCCATGATACCACGTGAACATCCTAATATAGACACTATACACGTTACAGGATAAATTACAACTTAAATACTAATAAAATTGATTCTATTCGAGCAAGCTCGTAGCATGAAATTGCTCCCAAAACATATAAATAAGCGAAGGGGCAAAAAAACACCAGCCAATTTAACTCAAAATAATTAAGATGTTAACTGCCATTGATAGAGAGAGAGAGAGAAACCGTTTTCCCCAAATTTTGAGACTACCAGACTACCATAGAACTTTGAAACAAGTATTTTCCAATTACAACAATCAGTGATAGGAAATTCACAAAATGAAGGAACAAGAAATTAACGTAAAAGCAATAGAACCGCACAGCCCATGGAACAGGAAAAGATCATTTATCCAACAGAATGCATTTCATCAAGGTACCTGACAACGAGCAACAACATCGAAATGTTTAGCCAGAATATCAACAAGCTTTCCTTTGCCTTCGTCTCCCCACTGACAACCCAGCACACCCGATACCTGACTCAATGACTCGATTCGACTCAGTCCAGCAGACTCATTGACTTGCTGTTTCTTATCACTCGCGACATTAACCGGCTTCACCGCAGAGGAGCAAACAGGGAAGAACCTAACCGGTTTCCTCAGAGTCAACTGCTGCTGGTCGTACAACTTCTGATTATTATTACTAAGAAAAACGCTGCGAGAGCCACCAAAACAACCTGCAGCTCCCCCTCCACCTCCTCCTCCTCTGGTGGCGGTGGAGATGGCGTTAGCGTCGAGCCTCATAGCTGAAGACGAAACATTCATTTTCGCAGGGAAGGGGAAGGACGCGGGGGCGCTGGTACGAAAGCTTTTTAGAGGGTTTTTGGACTCAGAGAATCAGGAGATAGCTTCGCCAAGCACAATACTATTTATTTCCTGAATCAAATAAATATATAAATAAATAAATTGACGGCTGTGCTTTTACTGCTGCTTAGGCGCTAATCGATCTCTGCGGTGGTCCTCCAATGTTTCAAA
>LVCA01017540.1:6555-17638 GCA_004801955.1 Calotropis procera
TTCCATTATGTTTTATTATGCTGTTGAAGGAACAACTTATTTGGAATATCCTTTTGATTTTCTTCTTCCACTTCCCATGTCTTTTGTGTTTTTGTGATTCTGGGCTTTGTGTTTTCTATTATTCCATTGTATCTGCATGAGTTTTTTTATTGTCCTATCTTCTTAACTTTTCTTTCCTTAGCAGTAAATGGTCATTGGGCTGTTTGTTGACTAATAGAATTTGTTATGGTTATTCTCTCACTTCATAGGTTAGCTAATATCTCGTCTAGCTTTCTAGGTAGAGCCTCGATAAATTTTGAGAAAATGAGCACTGTCACACCTCAGAAAGTATTTGAGCTGAACAAATATTTATTATCTAAATTCTATCAGATAAATCTGTTACTTTTATGCATTGACTTTTCTTGGGTGATTTGAATAAGTTTGATCGTAGTGGATTTGGTCATGGTAAGAATGCTATGCTGGGTAAGGTAAGATATGAATTGAACATTAATATTGGTTATATTCTGTTCCAGTTTCACTTCAGTGGTATTAGAGTCAGTTAGCATAGTAATGGGAAGAAAGGGAAAAAATGGTCTTGGTCCTGGTGGTATTAATGGAAGTTTCGTAGGGTTCTTATTTGTTTCATGGTGGTAGCAAAGATGTAGATAGACTCATATAGGGGCAGGTTGGAATTTTGTATTCTGTTCATGCAGCGGGCGGGAGTTTTTTTTGAATTAAGGGTGATAGTTTGCTATTCTGAAGGGAGAATGACCTCATTAACCATAACCAGTGATTAATAGTTGCTGAAAAGTGGTAAGAGAACATGTATATATATTGTAAACAAACCAAATCTTCAAGTCTTGCCTGAATTAGTTTATGTTCTGTGTCCAAAGAACAGTGTGAAAGATTGAACTATAGAACCATCTTGATCATGTAATTTGAGAACAGTTAGTTATCCCATTCATTGCCTTACTTTCTTCATTCCTTTTGCATTTGGTTATTTTACAGTCCATGCAACTTTTACTTTCAATTTTATATATCTTGTTATCCTTCTCTATAGGTCCTATTTTCGAAGTTGCTCCAACCTTCTAGCATACTTCGTTTCTGCTTCATGTTAACTTTTGAGATGCAAAATTACCTTAAAAGTACTACTATGAAAGACAGGATGAAAGAACATTTTAGCATAGAGCATCATGCATAATATAAATTAGCATCTTAGGAGTAACTTTCCCTGGAGCCTAGACATAGGATTTACAGATGACATTTATATAAAACATGAACGTCTTGTGCAAATATTTTCTCATGTAATAAACATAAGAAATACATTGCTGCCATATTTATTCCAGTGAACAGATTTCCTGCTGTTCTGTACTTAAAAGGAGTAATTGATGAGTGTTTCATTAGTTTTCACTTGTGGTGTAATTTTATGTTACTATAAATTTCAATATCATAATCACTGATCCACATAAATAATGTTTGAGATCCCTTCTCCTTCAAACATTCAATTAAGTGTAGAGTGAAGAAATAAGAACTTAATAAACCAGAGAAGAATGATTAGAAAACTGAAGATAATAGAGTGGTGATGAACATAAGTATGTAAATTCATGTTCCGATAACTGGAGAGTTTTTGCTTCCTGAAAGCTTAAACTATCTGTAATGGCGGTAGCTTGGAAAGTTGTGACCCATTTTCTAATGGAGTACTAAGGAAGCCAAAAAGAAGCAGCTGTTGAAGAACAATATCATAGGCAATAAAATTTGTGGATGTGTTTCATTCTATGCTTGCACTTCCAAAGTAGATGAAATGAGGTCTCCAAACATTAGTGGAAGTCTCCTTTCTCTTCTGTATGAGAATTCTGGCTATTTTTATTAGTTCAACTTATGTTCTGTTCCCCTCAAGCAAATCAAGCGGACATATTTACTATCAGTAAGGTGTTGATCTCTTTTACTAAAGACATTTAAAGCTACACAATAAATCTAATGTCAATTGAAAAATTTTAGAATATCTCATTTTTATCTTTTAGGTAGTGAAAGTCATATTACAATATTGGTCAGGGAAAGGGAGAGATATTGTAGTATTCTTTAGAGGCAAAGGTCATTCTATTGTTATATAATGCTTTGGTCATATGGTTGTTTTTGATCCTCGTATAAGTTATGGGGGGAGCCTACCATGATGTCTCAGCTAGAGAGAACAATATCTCTCTCAGTTTTGTTGTTTGTTTCAAGTGCATCTGTGATGGCTATGCAACTTTCAAAACATTTAGGCTTGCTTATCTTTACATTGGATCTATTATCATAAAGACATATGCCTTCATTCATGAAATTATTTAGATTGGGTGACTCTGATTTGTTTCTGTTAAAATTTAACAGTGCCATCGGGACAGCAGAAAGTAGGCTTACGGCTTTGTGAGGCCCAAGTATATGAGAGGCCTGATTCTAAAGTTATCAAGGTTAGGCTTTCCATACAACTTGATTTATGCTGTTATCTGTTTCTGTTAGGTCTTTTATCTTGGTATAATTCTTCAGGTATTTAAGTGTGCGTCATCACAGTTGAATGTGGTCTAGGTTTTGTGCTTCTGATGACTATTCTGTGTTTAATGAGCTAACAAACTTTTGAATAGGTATTAGATGTGTTTGGTTGCTTGCAGCGAAACAGATTTTTGAACTAGGTATAGGGTTATTGATTTATCTATGTACTTTTCCAATTTATATTTAGTAATACCTGACTTACTTTTCATGTTATATATTATAGATTCGTTTTCTATTATTCCTTTTCCCCCTCTTTCTCTCTCCCACATAGTTGAGCAAATTTTACTTCTGCTTCTGTCAGTTTTTCCTTTTGCTTGTCAAGATTAATGAATTTTTCTTTTAGCGAGTAAAATTAACTACTGAAATTTTATTTCAGAGTGCAACAAGGCTGGTCCATGAGTATCAGTTTTTACCAGAGCAGCCATCTATTCGAGATGATATAGTTGAAAGAGCTGCATCATCTCAATTTTACAGTTCTTCCCCTGATGCTCAAAATTCAAGGACACCATTATCTTCTGGTCGATCATTTGTGCTTGGCTGTGAGCAGCTAGCACCTGGACATATCTTTCAAGGTCAGCTACCAGGTCTAAATCTCCTACCTCATCTTGGAAAGCAAAACCATCGGTTGTCTCCAGCTTCTGGAGATCTAGAAATTCTTCCGCAAAGAACCTCTTTTGTCAACATTGGTGTTGATGCACATAATGGTGTGCATCCGATAGTTGGAGTGGAAAACCCTTTTACAACACCTGACAGACGGGTTGTCCATGATGAAGAGCGGTTAGAGAGGAAACGCAAGGTTTTAGTTATTTGCACTGGATTCTCCTCCTCCCCTCCCCTCCCCTCCAATTCCCCATTATTCAATCTCTATTTCTTTGCCACTATGTAATTGTGTTTCGGCTTTGTCCTTTTGAGTTGAAGACATGCTTTCTGTAGTGTTTCTATCATCCTTTCTCTTTTCAAATTGTTTTGGAAATGATGGTTAAGTTGGTATGCCGTTTAGTCATTTAAAAGTTTAAATTCTTGCAGAGTGAAGAGGCACGAATAGCAAGGGAAGTGGAAGCTCACGAGAAGAGAATCCGCAAAGAACTTGAGAAGCAAGATTTGTTAAGGCGAAAGGTCTTCTCATCTGAATATAATTTTGGAGATAGCAGGGTGGGCTAAGTGGAATGGGTTGAGAGCTAGATTTATTTGTTGTTTAATGACTGTATGATTTTTTGTCTTTAGAGAGAAGAGCAAATGAAGAAGGAGATGGAGAGGCAGGACAAGGAAAGGCGAAAGGAAGAGGAAAGGCTCGTGCGTGAAAAACAACGTGAAGAGGAGAGATATCAGAGAGAGCAAAGGCGCGAGATGGAGAAGAGGGAGAAGTTTCTACAGAAAGAGTCTCTCAAAGTAAGTTCAAGAGCCAATGTCTGTTAAGTTTCAGATATTGAGTTAGCTAGAGGTTCCTGATTTCTCCATACTCAGGCCGAGAAAATGAGGGTTAGAGAAGAAATGCGGAGGGAGAAAGAGGCTGCAAGACTTAAAGCCGCTAATGAGAGGGCTACTGCACGTCGGATTGCTAAGGAATCAATGGAACTAATTGATGATGAACGCCTAGAACTTATGGAGTTAGCTGCATCAAGTCAGGGCTTGCCCTCTCTTTTGGCTCTTGATAATGAAGCTTTACAAAATCTTGATTTACTTAGAGGTGAGAAACTTTGCGTCCAAGAAGTTCCCACTGCATCTGTGCTAAATCTTTCAAATCACAGATTTAGAATTCAAAAGCTTTGAGCCTTGCATGCTTCTGATGTATTTGATTTTTTTCTAATGTATTTGATTTTTTAATAAATCAACTTATGACATAGGTTTCATATCTTTGCTAAATATCATCATTTAAGATGCTGATTCGTTAGTTTTCTCGTTTTGTTTGTCATGCATGTATTTGAGAAAGTATTTTGCAATTTTTTCTGATATTTCTGTATTTTAAACTTAGTTATATTGTGCTGTTCTAGACAAGATTTCTGTATCATTCATTTACTCTTGTGGTAAATTTTATCTGCTACCAGAATCCATAAGTGCATAAAACTTGAAACAAAATAGCATGGTTCCTAATTAGACTCCCATGTATATTTATTCTGTATAGCTTGCTCTGTTTATTTTTCCTTTTCAATTTCTTTGCTGGATACTCAATTGGGATGAGATAATTGAGATATCAGGCTGGTGAAATTTTGCCTGTTAAGTACCTACATGATGCAATTTTGGGAAGAAGCTACTTTGTGAGAAATTCCTGTCAAAACTACTCTACTTCTGGGTAGATTTTCATTTTCTTTTAGCTATTTTACTGCTTAAGAATTTTTACCTGGTTTCTGATTTATGCTGCAGATAAGCTCACTGATTTCCCCTCTAGTTCTGTCCACTTGAAAATACCATTTGAAATCCAACCGTGGATTGAATCGGAAGATAGTGTTGGCAACCTTTTAATGGTAAACTTTTTTGATTTGTGATCACGATAAGATTTTAGTTTTCATTCTTCTTTTTCCCTTTAAAATGTAAATAGTTATGTCAAACATAATTTGGATGGAGGAAAAAGTACTTGCTCTGTTTCACTATATATGTCCTTCTGACTCTGTTCTGTTTTTGTGAAAATACTTGTCATTCACACTTCTGTAGACCAATAACTCTTCCCACACCACCCCTCACAATTTTTTTTTTATTATTTAATGTGATTGAGAGAGAGAGAGAGATGAGAATGATTTACGGGGAGAGATTAAAGGTTATTTAGTAAGGTAGTTTGAACTTTGTGTAAATATTTTGTTGCTTTCATGATCTTATTATGTGTAAATGGAGAAAAGGGCAACTCTTGTGAAACAGAGGGTGTACTTTTCTATAGCAAGGCTTGATAACATGGTAATCTCCTGCAGAATTGAGGTGGGTGGGGTTGTATTTTGATTTCTATCATTTCATTATATTTCACTGACTTTGCTTTCTATATTGTTGGTTTTTTGCCTATCAATGACCCGACCCAAAGATTCCATAGGATTCTAACTTGCATAAGAGCATATAGTTATACACCCATTGATTATGGCTGCAAAAATCTTTCTTTATTTCCACTGAACTATATTTTGTTTAAGTCACCAGCTTTTGTTTTCTACTACTGTATTTTGTTCTACTTATTCTGATCTATGGAACTTTATTGGTCTCGAAAGTAAACTTTCATTTTTTCTTTGTATCACTTTTAGGTTTGGAAATTCTTAATCACATTTGCTGATATCCTTGGGCTTTGGCCTTTCACTCTGGATGAGTTTATTCAATCACTACATGATTATGTAAGTTGATCATTGTCCTCTATCTTATTAATCTTAAGTCTATAGTACTAATTTCTTTTTAATTCTACACTTGTTATTCCTCACATCCTAGGATTCAAGGCTTCTGGGAGAAATACACATGGCTCTTTTGAGAACCATAATAAAGGATATTGAAGATGTTGCAAGGACTCCAGCTACTGCTTTGGGTGCAAATCAAGCCAGTGCTGCAAATCCTGGAGGCGGGCATAATCAAATTGTTGAAGGGGTATGCCCTGCCAATTTTTTGATGGTTATTTATTCTATTTAACTGTTGTAGTTGTGATTTTGCTTTTACTGATTCATCACAGAAGATTCCAGTTCACATTATTTTGGCTTCTTGTAGGCTTATGCTTGGGGTTTTGATATAAGAAATTGGAAAAAGCACTTAAATCCACTGACATGGCCAGAAATTCTAAGGCAGTTTGCATTGTCAGATGGATTTGGTCCAAAATTGAAAAAGGATGTCAAGCAAGCATCATCACTCCCAGATGAAAATGAGGCATGATCTATTTCTCTCTGTGTCAAAACAAAATTTCTTATGGCGTAGATATCTACCCTGCCATATCCTACCCATTGGGATGAAAATTATCTTGCTTGTTATGCATATTTTATGAATTTGTGGTGTGTAGAAATTACCTGAATTCTGTTTGTTCTGTTAATAGTTAATTCTTTTTCTTGGTTAGTTTCTTGATTTTTTGTTCTTCCTTTGTTATGTACAGAATGGAAATCTGTTAGTTTTCCTGAAGTATTGTGGGTATGAGGAATATTATGAAACATGGACAGCTTTGGTAGAATTAGTAGTGTATTCCCTAGGTTAGCGCATCATATTGTCGACAGTGATGTAGATGCCATTTTTTTTTCTTCTTGTTCTTTACAATTTTAAAAATAGTAACTTGGTGTAACTCTGCATGACTTTTTCCAAGTAGGGAAAAGACAGTGCAAGTATCATCTCAGATTTGCGAAGTGGAATTGCTGCTGAAAATGCTCTTGCCAAAATGCGTAGAAGGGGTATCTCCAATCTTGGAAGATCTAGGCATCGATTAACACCTGGAACAGTGAAATTTGCTGCATTTCATGTTCTTTCACTTGAGGGAAGCAATGGCCTTTCAATACTGGAAGTTGCAGAAAAGATACAGGTAAATCTATGTATATTCTTACGTGAAAGATTGCCTTTTATTGTTCAATTGACTCATTCTCTGTGTCCATGCTGACTATACATTGAAGAAATCTGGTCTTCGGGACCTTACTACAAGCAAGACCCCGGAAGCATCTATTGCTGCTGCTTTGTCTAGGGACACAAAGCTTTTTGAGAGAACTGCCCCTTCAACATATTGTGTACGTACTCCTTATAGGAAGGATCCTGCTGATACTGAGGCTATACTTTCTGCTGCCCTTGAGAGAATACAGGTATATAAAAATGGATGTTTGGATGCAGAAGAAGCAGAAAAGGAGGATGAAGAAAGAGATGAAGATTCTGAAAGTGATGTAGCTGAGGATCCTGATATTGATGATTTAGATAATGAATTAAAACCAAACAAAGAACGTCTTCAATCTTTCAAAACAAGGCAGGATGACAGTGGAATCAGTTCTGGAAATGGAAAGAAGCAGTCCCATGAGTTAATGCAAATTCAACCAAGTGGCATTAGAAATTCACTGACTGCTTTAGATATTGCAAAACCTGAAACCTTCTCAGAACATAATGATGCTGGAATTTCTGTTGATTGTTCTAGCAGCGGTTTTGAACTCCCTCTTGATGCATCTAATCATCATCAGGAAGACAATGTTATTGACGATGGCAACTATGGTGAATTGTGGGTTCAAGGGCTTATAGAAGGCGAGTTTTCTGATCTGAGCATTGAGGAGCGACTTAATGCTCTTGTAGCCTTAGTTGGTGTGGCGAATGAAGGAAATTCAGTTCGTATTATTCTGGAGGTATATTTATATCTGATACACTTTTCATTTAATGCTTTTGCAGTCAATGCCTGGCTTGGTATTTAACTAAGTTATGCAGGAACGCTTGGAAGCAGCAAATGCCTTGAAGAAACAGATATGGTCAGAGGTCCAGCTTGATAAACGTCGCTTCAAGGAAGACTATGCAATTAAATTGTTGTATTCAACAGTTGGCCCGAATAGGTTTGATAACTCATATGGGAATTCTGTAGACGGTAGACGAAGTCCATTTCTTGTTACTGATGGTACAAATGGTTTGGCAACAGCAAACTATCGAAATCAGGAAGACATGGGTTATGTAACTTCTGAAAGGAACATGCAAATTCAAGATTTCTCTGGGCCTGAGAATCTCATGTTTCAACAAACTGTTTATGCTTCTGAGAAGTCACGGTCAGAAATAAAAGCTTATATTGGTTACAGGGCTGAGGAGATATATGTATACAAATCATTGCCCTTGGGACAAGATCGCAGACATAACAGATACTGGCGATTTATGGCATCTCCTTCTCAAAGTGACCCTGGCTGTGGCAGAATTTTTGTTGAGCTACAAGATGGTCGCTGGAGAGTTATTGATTCTGTGCAGGTTTTCCTCTCTCTATTTCTTCCACAAATAGTTGTCTTATCTTTAAATGACTCATATGCTAAGACCTTTCGAATTTTTCATGGACAATGATTTGTACAACCACTTTTATTAATGTTTTTGCTGAATCAGTTGAAAGAAAACTTGCTCAGATGAGATTCGCCCTTGACAAACCAGTTGGAGGTTTCACTGTAAAGGATTACGTTATTTTATCTCTACAGAGAAGTAAATATGGCTGATTTTTTAAACCATCTCCCCAGAGGGAGAAGGCTTACAAATTCACTTCTGCTTAATGATACTTTTCCAGTACTGCAATACTTTTCATTATTGTATTATCCTTTCTTTTACAGATTAGTATTTATCTTTCTGCTGGGGAATTTATTCGTACTAGTGTAATCATCTTTCTTGTTTAAACTCTCCACCCTTGTAGGATTTTGATGCACTTCTGGAATCTTTGGATGCACGTGGGATTAGGGAATTTCATTTGCATTCGATGCTGCGCAGAATTGAAGTTTCATTTAAGCAAATAGCCAGGAAGAACTTTTCCAATTCTGGGAAGAATATCAAGGGGGAAACTTTTGATGGAAGCCCCAAGAGGACAATGTATGTTTCCAAAAGAGAGCCAGGGTCCTCTTGTGCCATTAGTATTGGGAGTGATGAAATGGATAAAAATGGTGATACCTGGAAACGATATCAAGAGTTTGAGAAGTGGGCATTGGAAGAATGCTTTAATTCCATTATACTGTGTGCTTTGAAGTCTGGAAAAGCAAGGCGGAAGAGGTTACTATATGTTTGTGACAGTTGCCAGGATCTGTACTTCTTTGAAGACCATCATTGTACTATCTGTCATAAAAATTATAGTGTCACTTTGAAGAGTTTTGACGTATTACAGCATTTAACACAGTGTAAAGAGAAACTTGAGCTGCATGATGTGGCTTCACTCAACTTGGAGACTTTACCTCCTATAAGGATCAGATTACTAAAATCACAATTAGTTTCAGTGGAGGTAAAGGGTTTTGTTAGGGATTAGTCTGCACATTCAAATTGACTTCTCTTTCCCTGAGTTAGTTCTATTACTAAACAACTTCATTTCTTATGAAGGCCTCTATTCCAGCTGAAGCACTTCGAACTTTTTGGTCTGACGACTATAGAAGATCCTGGTGTGTGAAGCTGAAAAATGCATCATCCTCTGAGGATCTCCTCCAGGTTCTCTCCGTCTTTTTTTACTTTTTGTTCATATGCTTGTTTCTGTGTATTCCTTTGGAGCTCCATGCCAAATTCCCTTCTTCTTCTATTGGGATTTGATTTAGTCACAGATAAAAAAGAAGATTGGAGGATTTTGAATATTTTAGGATGTTATTATCTTTGAAAATGGAGTATTTCGTTGTAGTGTATAATGGACAAGTCAAATGAGGAGTCAGAGATAAAATAATTGATCTTGTATGTTGGATGAGTGTAGTGTTGGGATGTTTTCATAATATATATTTTTTGGAATAAAGAGTGCATGCATGTTTTGGTTGGGACTTCAGCAGCCACAACTCCCTGCCCCTCCCATACCGCAGTCCTCCTGTTAAGAGAGGAAGTGAATGGGGGGATATTTTCTGAATAGTTCGTTCTTCTCAGCTTGGAAAAGCTCATTTTAGATCTATACAAAATTTTCTTCATTTTCTTGGAATCATTTATACATATTTGAAGGACCTCATTTTAGATCTAATGTATCATTTATACATTTAGCAGGTACTTGAATGGTGCTTATGTCTATGAAAGTTATGGTCATCTGGATTAATCATCACATTAGGCATTATTCTCGTGGCTTTATTTATTCTACATACTGTTTTCAACGAAATGTGTTTTTCAAAGTCCCTAAACAGTATTTGTTGTTTTGGTTGTTACAACAATATTGATATAATGATAGCTTCTTGGTATTATCAATTTTTTGCTGGAATAGTTAGCTCTGTTATTATCAATTTAAAATTTGGTATAGTATTATATCATAGATGAAATGGCAACCATAGTAATAATACTAGAAACGTCTTATGGAGATTCAGTATCAGGGAAACTTGAACAGTTTGGTTTAAACTGTTATTTCTTCATCATTAATTCCCTCCGTGATCAAATTTCTTGTAATATATTTCTCACTTGGCCTTGTTTTTTCCTCTTTCAAAAAACCAATGGTCCCTCCAATTTTTTTAATTGTCATGGACAAAAAATCACACCCTTTCTTAAAAAAAAAAAAATCAAGCTTTTGGTAGAAAAGAATGAAATATACTTTGACTTTACTTTCTTCAATAATAACAATCAATAAGTATTAGTTGTAAAGCACTGAGTATACGTGTAATTATCGAAAAAACTTTAATATAAATACACATTAAAAAAAAGAAATCTCAGTTTCACTCCAGAAAATGGGGGAGTATTTAATACTTGGAATTTCAACTATGATCTGATTGTGAACAAGCAGCCTCTATCAATTATACAGATAATTGTGAAACTGGGGTTTTGTTTTTCTTGAAAAACCATACCTTTCTGTTGCGTGCCCTTGAGCTGACTTTTGTAGGAATCTGTTCCTCTTATGCTTTTTATCTGGTTATACATTTTCTACTCATCAAAAGTATGATCTGATTGTGAACAAGCAGCCTCTATCAATTCTACAGATTATTGTGAAACTGGAGGTTTTGTTTTTCTTGAAAAAGTTCGTTCATTTTCCCATACCTTTCTGTTGCATGCC
>LVCA01017577.1:76185-97865 GCA_004801955.1 Calotropis procera
AGCCAATCATCTCATACCACCTTATCTATTTCATTTCATTTCTTCCCCTGCAAATTTTCTTGCTCGCTCGCTCGCTCTAAAATTCTTTTCTTGCTAACTACTTACATCTCTCTGCAAGAACAATCTCAAAGAAAGGTAAAAAATTCTTTATACATCTCAACCCTTGATTAACTTCCTTTCACATTTCTTTTGATTGTAATCTTTGTATAATAAATTCTTACATTCTCTATTTCCCATAGGTTGTGGGCAGAAAGCAATGGCCACGGCGATACTATCTCCGGCCACAATTACAGCGGTCGCAGCCACTGTCGGCTCAGGCAAGTCCTGCCAGAAGAGAACCAAAGTGAACTACATTAGAGGGTTGAACTCATTTGGTGGGCTTAAAGCACATAACAATGTTATCTCACTTGGGGTCCCTGTTTCAACTGAGCAGTCTTTTGCCAAGATTGTTAATTCTCTGAACTACCCATCACAGGGCAAAGGAAGACGCGGCGGAGCGCTCACTTCAACCTGCAATGCGATCGGTGAGATTTTCAAGATTGCAGCCATCATCCCAGGCTTGGTTCTTGTCGGAGTAGCTGTGGGTTTTGTTCTCCTCCGAATTGAAGCATTCGTTGAGGAGTCTGAATAATAATAATAATAAGAAGAAGAAGAAGAAGAAGAGGATTAGCCAAATTTGGATTGTTCAAAATTGATGTTCTTGATCAAATACTGCTTTTGTTTTGTTTTCATTTCAATTCTATCCTTCCTCATTATTGTAGAACTTAATTAATTTGAATATATAAACTGAAATTAGATACTTCTTGCACCCAATCTTTATTAGACTTTCACAAATACATACATACTCCAGTGTTAAAATCACCAGTATTAAATCTAACCGACCATCATTTTTTTACTCCGCCATTGTGGGCTTCATTATCTTCCATTTTGCATGCCAGTAGATAGCTACTTGAGGCCTGGTGTTGGTGAAAGGAGGAGATTGTTTGTATGCTTCCTCATCGACCACCATTAATGGCAGCCACACATATCTTGAATCTCGCAAGTCATCCGGATTCCACCGATCAGCAAGGAATACAAATGATCCAGGAATTCCTCCTGGCATGGGAAGAACAAATGTACTCTGAGCAAAAAATGTAGTGACCCTAAAAACTTTATTTGCCCCAACACAAGGATTCCCAATAGTCTCCCATGGTCCTAACATTGAATCAGCCACATGAGCCAATGCCTCATTCGGTGCCCAACCACTGCATCCTGACGTTATCATATAATACTTCCCTCTGTGCTTAAACACCGCCGGAGCTTCCCTGTGCTGCCCTACTAAAACCTTGGTCAAAACATTCGTAACATCAAGATAATCTTGCCGGAGTGGACCCACGTGAAGCTCTCTGTTGTGCACAGAAGAGTAAACCACATAAGCCGTGCCGTCGTCATCCTTGAAAATAGTCACGTCTCTGCTATCAAAACCATGAGGGTTCTTACTATGAGCATACTTAAAAGGCCCAGTTGGGGAATCGCTAATGGCAATTCCAACTGCAGCTTTTGTATAGTTAGCATTATCTATATGCATCCACATTACATATTTCCGTGTCTTCTCATTGTAAATCACTTTAGGCCTTTCCAGTACATTAGAACTGTGCAGATCATGAGCTTGATTCTTTTCTTCAGCGTTCAGCACGAGTCCTTCATTTTTCCAGGCTACTAAATTCTTTGAAGAATAGCAGCCAACTCCAATAACATCAACTCGGGCTACGCCTTTTCCAGGAACACGATAGGTTGGACCGTTTTTATACTCACCATACCAGTAATACATTCTTGATTTCATATCGTGGAGAATACCACCTCCATGAGCTTGGATAGGATTTCCATCTGTATCCAACCATATTCTTCCTGGATAATAGTATAGACTATCAATACCACCGCCATTATTATTACCCTTCTTCTTATCAGGAAAGAAAAAGGGCCTAATTTTAGAGGACTTATCGAGAAATTCGTCAACCAGACTAGCTTGTCTGCTTAATGAATGTCGTGGGATTTGCAATTCCTCCACTTTTTCAAGTTCCCTGCTGTACCGCCGGAGATGATGGTTTCCGGCGATCTGGATCTTCCCAATAGACGCTTGACTGATTGCTGAGTAGAGATGAACTGTAAGAAGGCATGCTGCTAAGCTAAATACAACGACAAGGCACGAATACTTTCTTCCTGAAGAGAACCTAACCATCCCTTCTCTGCAACTAAAAATTCTGGGCAAGAGAATGCTCCAGCGAGAACCAATTTTTGTCCTCGAGGGTTTTCCGTTCACCCTAATACCACCTTAAATGAAAAGGTTCCGTCTTTTCTCTTCTTCTTGCATTTTAAATGCGCCATAACTTGAGATTTACGACTGGAGGAAAACATGCGTTTCTTTCTAGACTGGCTGGTCTAGAAAGTATTTTTTCGTGTAAATATTTTTCTCTGTTTCATGGATCTCGAGAATTACAGATGGTGAAATCTGGATCGCGTGGGGATCTCAGGCTATAGCCCTGAATTTTATTTTAACTCAAAAAAAATTACTCTTTTTCTTGTACTTACTCGCAAATTCTAGTGGAAAGCCACCTTCCACTTTCCTGAGTCAACAAATTTCGGTTTTTAAGCAAAAGCCTAAACATGGTTTTTAAATATCACCATAACTTCCGCAGTGTTCTGCGTTTTTTCAAGTTTTGGTTTGCATCAAGAAACTGGCAAAACTAAAATGGTATTTTGCACGGCAAAGTCAAAACAGTAAGAAAAATTTGGTACAAAGAGAAGCAAAAGACCGTCAAAAATAGTTTATTCCAATCCTATTCTATCATGGACGACTCTGCTTGAAAGCAGTAACTGATAAAGGGACATCTGCAACTCTACTGCTAAGTTGTTCATAATCAGTTGAAGATGGCCCTCTGAATGTGGGACTTCTTGCCATGGCAAGGGATAGGGCCGCAACAAAGAATAGTACTGCAGAGATTATCCAACTCAACTGTAAGTTTGCCAATGCTCTGGCTCTAAAATCAGCCTCAGGGCTCTCACAGATAACTGCTCCATGTCGAATGCTGCCACCACCATCGCCCTGGCCATCTAGCAGCGGAATACATCCTTGGGGAACAAAAGAAGGAACCCATAACATTAAAGCCATAATCATGAACCAACATCCTTGTAATACAATGGAAATGGAAAGAACAAGTGATGCAGGAAAGTTTGTGGGGGAAATTGTTGCAACCACTGCTGATAAAAAGGAAACGCACACAATGAGTTCAAACAGCCAATGATAATGACCTTCGATTCCATGGTGATTGGTTGAGTGGTAATAGAGCAAGAACAGTTCTTGAGCAAAAACAGAAGAAGCAAGGACCCCAGAGACAGTATGTACGATTTCGGACAAGTTGCTGAACTCGGCAAAAAGAGTGAAACCAGCAAAGATAGAGAGGTGAAGAAACATAGTTGCATGTTCAAAATTCTGAAGTTTGAAAGAGAAATGCATTAATTTCAGGTCTAGGATTTGTGTGAAGATTGAAAGGATGGAAAAAGACAATATAAGTATGAGCTCTAGATTTTCCAATTTGCGGAGAGGACTCTTGAATGGATACCAAGTCCTTGACATGAATTTAGAAGATCCACTGAAGTAGTAGGCTCTAATAGTATTGAAAGTATGCCATAAACCAAGGGATGCAAGAGCTAAGCCTGCTATAAGATGCTCCATGAATTTTCCCATTGTATCAGATTTCATGCAGGGTGTTGTCTACCCAGCATTGCAATGCCCTTAAATGCTCGTATCATTGAAAGTACCCCAAAAGTTCCTGTCAATGATAAGCAAAAAAAGGTGGGTAATCTGATGTAATTTTGGTGCATGGTGCATGGTGCATGTATTTCCACAAAACAAATCCTGCATATACACGATGCCATACTAATCAATGCGACCCTTCAGGTATATTTTAAGGATAAGGTAAATTAAAGTAAGCCAAAGCACCCCTAGGAAATTCAATACGGGTAAAGCAAAGTGCTCGTGGCGAAATGATAGTACAATGATATGATAGTTTAATAAAGCACAACTAAGACATATGAATGTTTATATTCACTGAATACTACATATATCAGAATGTCAAGAAAAGTAAAAAAGAAAGAAAAAGAAAAAGGCATGAACAGATCATCATAATCTATTGCCAATTGATAAGTTTACCCCTCCATTTTTTGCAAGGTCCAAACAGATGTCTTTATGAAAGTAAATTTCAATCCCACTAGCATTTTAGTGGAAAATGATATGGTTCCAACTGTTAAAAGTGGAGAACAAGGACCAAGTGGCTGAGATATCTGCGGAATATTACCTTAGTACTGTACGAAAGTTGGTTTCTGCATGTTCAAGTTCAACTTCACATTTACTAGTGGAAGTTTGAGATGTCTGGGACAAAAAAATGATCTTTCCTTAGCCCTTGAAATGGTAAGTTACAAAATGCATAAAACTCTAAAGCTATAAGGAGAAGAAGAATTCGACACCTGTCTGATCGAACATGTACAGATATTAAGCCTTTCTTAATTTGCCAACTTAGTACTGAACCAACTTCAATCACAGGGAAATAAATATACCTTAACAACCCATAAGATGGATTATAAAAGATTTAATCAAAAGAAGAGCCATTAAAAGAACAAAAGGAGGAGGATCTCTCAAAGAGTGACTGATGATTTCAGTTAGGTTAATCCAATTTTTAGCCTCATATTGGTTCCTTTACCCTCGAGGCCTCATCTCCATTCCCAATCCCTTTGATTAGGGAAATATAAGTGCTGTCATCAGGAGTAATACCATTACTAACCATTTCCTTCAGAAGTTCCTCAGCAAGATACCCTTGCTGGTTTTCGCATAATCCCTTGATAAGAGCATTGTAAGTCAAAAGTGTGGGATTATAACCCATACTTAACATTTCATCCCGAACTCTAAAAGCATCTTCCAGGTTTCCTCTTCTGCTATACCCACTGATCAATGTATTATAACTGATATGATCAGGTTTAATTCCCCTTTCCTTCATCTTGGCAAAATACTGACAAGCTTCTTCTACTCTACCTTCCTTGCAGTAGCCTTGCATTATAGAATTATAGGTCACTTCATCAGGATAAACATTCATTTTATCCATCTCTGGTAATAGCTGAAGAGCACGCTCAAGATTCCCATTGGCACAATGACCATCAATCAGTGCATTGAACATTATAATATCTGGCAATATACCTCTACCTAATATATTTGCATAAAGGTCATCAGCCTCTTTCATTTTATTTCTCTTCCCCAAGACATAAATTAGACTAGTGTAGGTAACACTAGTAGGTTGAATCCCTTTACTCAACATCTCATCATGAATGCCAAAGGCTTTCTTGGCAAGCCCAGTCCTGCAATGCCCATTAATCAATATATTATATGTAATGGCATCTGGGACTATCCCTTTTCCTTTCATCTCTTTTACCAAATCTTCGGCTTCAGCAAGAGAGCCTTCGAGAAAAAGGGCATGAATTAAAGAATTGTATGTAGAAACAGTAGGTACTACTCCAGTTTTAATCATCTCATCCCTGTACTGAAAAGCCTTCTCCAAATCTCCTTCATTGCAATATCCATCGATCAAAGTATTATAATTCACTGCAGTTGGAAGCAAGCCATGTTCCTTCATCTTCACAAACATGGCAGATGCCTCCTCTACCCTTCTCTTCTTACACAAGCCATTAATTAGTGCTCCATAAGTATAAGTATCTGGTTGAATCCCTTTCAATTGCATAGACTCAAAAATTGTATTAGCCCCTTGCAGATCACCATTCAAGCAGAAGCCGTTTATAATTGTATTATAGGTTACCAAATTTGGCCTAAATCCTAAACCCTCCATTTGTTTCACGAACTCCTTGGCCTTCTTCAACTTTCCTTCCTTGCACAACAGATTGATCATTATATTAAAGGTGTACAAATTCGATTTAATCCTCAGGCGAAACATCTCAGCATATAAAGTCCAGGCTGTTTGTGGCCTGTTCGACCTAAGAAACAAACTCAGCATCTCATTACAAGTCTCAATCTTGGGCAGAATTTTTTTCTCCTTCATCATTTTAAAGCACGCCAAAGCCCCATCTACATTCTTCAACTCACACATGGCCCGTATCAGCAAATCCAACACAATAGAACTCGATATATTTAACTTATCTCTAGCATTGACTAACCCGTCAAAAACATCTCTATTGCTCGCTAGTCGAGAAGTAATAACATTCTTGATAAGCTCTGTGGCTTGTTCTGGCGACGGGTTTCGAGAGAGAATAGAAATGGCGAGGCAGTAGCAGTCTATGCTGAGAGTTTTGGCTTCAAGATTTTCGATGAAATTGAGAATCAGCTCTGGAGATGATCTGAGGTTTAAAAGAGATGTGAAGATTACGGTGGAAGTAAGAGATGGTGATATCTGTTTGATGAATTGCCACTGAGAAGATAAAACGTACTCTCGCAGTGCATGGGAGCTGATAGGAGGATTAATTGTGGATGGAGTCGGAAGGATTTTTCCTGGTTTGGAAGGTATACTGAAGGAGCAGTTTCGATAAGTTCCGGAGATGGCAAACGGCATTGAGAAACTCCGGCTTATTATGTAGGCCAAGTGACTGAGAGTTTCTTGTGCCTTCTTCATGTTTCCGGTGGTGAGTCAAATGATTCAGAAGGAAAACCAGACTACATTCAACGATTTAGACTCTCAAAATTTGGATTTTGATTCTCAGAATTTCTTGCCCTTTAAATTCAAAGACTCAAAATTTCCCCATGAAAGGTACTGTCTTAGTTAAATATTTAAATTAATTATGAATTAAAGTGGATAATAATTTTTCTAATAAGAAGTACCCTTATTTCCAAAGTTTAAAAAAAAAAAAAAAAACCAAGTTACGAATAAGCATGGGTTCGTAAATGGAATAAATGAAAATTTATTTCCTCGATTATTTACGAGAATTGCAAAACTAATAAACTGCTCCTTTGAATTCCTTTCTACGCCGTTTCTTCGTCGCGGCGAGAAGGAATGCGACCGATTACATGTACAAACCGCCTAAAACAGAAGCCGGCAACGTAAAGGGTAGAAGACTAGATTTAGAGAGGCGAAACGATAGATGAAGTAATGATGCAAGGACTTCACCACCAGCAACAACAGCTTGCAGCGCTGCTCTCGGCGGCGCTCCCAAAGGAGAATGATCCTTCAACTTCATCTACGACAGCGGCGATATCATCAGCATCTTCGTCTGCTAACGCCACTTCATCGGTAACTGGAGACGACGAGTCGTCGCGCGTTGCCGCCATAACTTCTCTACACCGAGCAATTCTTTACCCTCCTAACTCCGTCCTCGTTGCTCACTCCGCCTCTTTCCTTGCCCAAGGCTTCTCCCAACTCCTTCTGGACAAGTAATTGTTTTTTTATTTCCTCATTCTTCTTTGAATGTGATATGTATCCTTATGTACTGCGAAGTTCTTTCCGTCAGTCTTTGCAAATCATTTTGTGATTGCCTATATTGATCTAATCGTCTCTTTGTAATTGAAATAATACTGTTTATATAGTTTTTGAGAAATGTTCCTCGTGAGAGCTTCTGTTAATTATATCAGTTTTTGGCGTCTGGAATTTTTAATGTTTGTAATTTGTGTTGCGAAGAAACGAGCTTCATCAGGTGCGGTTGGATTGGCTCAAGGGTTAACTAAGATCTCTTCTTCCTAAGCTAATCTTTTTCCTCTTTGTCAATCAATGGTAGAATAAGACATATGTAAGCCCCTAGAGTTTTTACATAGTACTTATTCACTTTTCTAGCTTCTTCTTCTGTCTCTTTTTTATTTATTTATCTTTTGTTGGAGGAAAAAATTAGGGTTTTCCTAAAGATCCAATGATCAAATTTGAAGTCTGATGAAGTTGTATTCAGTTTGCTAGCTAAATGATGTCTCAACATAAAGAAGAAAGATACAAGTACTCAATAAAATGTTTATGTGGTGCAGGGTGATATATTTAATAATGGGAAAAGAAGCCAAACTTTGGCTTCTTGCAAGAAAGAATATCTCTGCAATTGGAATATAATATACTCTATCTATCTAAACAAAACTTTCCCTTAGGTTTTGAGCTCTCTTCAGCCTTTCCATTCTGGCAGTTCATCTAAACATGCTAGAAACAAGAGCACATGGTGAGGAGTTCAATAATTTTGAGACTTGTACTTTTGTCACTTTATCTCCAAGTTGTTGTTTTATCCAGTCATGGAGAACGTCATACTCATGCTTAGTCTCCCAGTTGCTGATTTATCTTGCATATCATCCTGCATCATTATGTTCCAGAAAAGTACGGAATTACTTGATCTATTGACAGAATGCATCTCTGAAAAAACCCCTTTAATCTTGATTTTTGAGACTTGCTTTTGAGATCTATTTGTTATCTGGATCATAGCCATAGTTGTCTCTTTAGAATTAATATTTTACTGTTTGTGGTTTAGATCATACTTGGTGCGTCAATCAGCAGCTTTGGCATATGGGGCTTTGGGTTCTGTTTTGTGTTCAGTCCCAATAGCAGCAAATGGCAGGCAGAACCATGTTTTAGTTGGTAGTTTGATTGAGCGGTTCATGGGTTGGGCATTACCTTTACTTACTAATATTGGAAATGGGACAACAGAATTGGCTTTGGAAGGTTTGCATGAATTTCTTAACGTCGGGGATGTTGGGGCTATTGAGAGATATGCTTTGCCTATATTGAAGTCATGCCAAGAACTTCTTGAAGATGAGAGGACTTCCTTGACCTTGTTGCGCAGGCTTCTTGGGGTATTAACACTAATTTCTTTGAAGTTTTTCAGATGTTTCCAGCCTCATTTTGTTGATATTGTTGATTTGCTTCTTGGATGGGCAATGGTACCAGACCTTGCTGAATCTGACTTACGTGTCATTATGGATAGTTTCTTGCAATTTCAGAAACATTGGGTGAATAATATGCAGTTCTCATTGGGCTTGCTGTCAAAATTTTTGGGGGATATGGATGTGCTACTTCAGGATGGAAGTCCGGGTACTTCACAACAATTTCAAAGGCTTCTTGCTTTACTATCTTGCTTTTCTGCTGTTCTGCAGTCTGTGGCATCTGGTTTGCTAGAAATTAATTTACTCGAACAAATTATTGAACCCCTTTGCACAATGGTTCCCGTACTATTGAGATGTCTATCTCTGATTGGAAAGAAATTTGGTTGTTCAAAATGGATAGAGGATTCTTGGAGGTGCTTGACATTGTTGGCAGAAATTTTAGGAGGTAGGTTTGCAATATTTTATCCTGCTGCAGTTGATATATTGTTTCAGAGTTTGGACTCGAGAGAAACAGTCAAACACGTAGGGACTAAAAAGTGTAATCCATTTCAGGTTCATGGGATTCTTAAAACTAACCTGCAGTTGATGTCTCTTCAAAAGCTTGGCCTCCTGCCCTCCTCTTTGCAAAAGATTTTAGAGCTTGATGGTCATATATCCAGGCTGCGTTTACATCCAAATCACCTTGTTGCTGGAAGTGCTGCAGCCACCTATGTCTTTTTATTGCAACACATAAATAACGAGGTTGTACAAAAGATAATAATGTTGTTGGTTGAGGAGCTAAAGTTGCTTAAGGGTGTGCTTAAGGAAACTATGGTCAACGGGGATCGTGTTAATAGGAGTGTGGCTCCAAATTCATATTCACCATCTGAATTGCTTGCTCTTACCCATTTTGATTTAAAAGTCCTTTTGAGTTCTGTTTCATTGGGCGGTGGTACGAATGTCATTGGCCAAGCAGAAATTGACACATTGTATCTTAGTAGGTCAGATAAATTGGTGTCTTTTATTATTCAGGAATTTGATCCTTTCAACTCACCCATCCAGGACTGTGTAGATCTTCAAGTTACTGTTCTGAAAACATTGGGAAGGCTGACTACCATTGAATTTCTGAGCAAATGTTCTATGAGCAAACAAATTGGGGGAATAACACTAATGGGATCAACTCAAGGGCTCCTTGAGGGGGAGAACTCAAGGAATGTGCTTCCAATGGTAATTTTGGAATACCTGAGAAAATACTCTGTACTCCTTGTTAAAGTTCTTCGACCTGTTTCTGCATTAGCTGTTAAATTAGAAGCATTGGAATGGATACGTAGCTTCTGTAGTAATGTTATTGAAGCATATGTAAAGGTAACTGTGACACATTATCCTTGTGAAGTCTTTGGATTTGTTGAAATTATGCGGGATTTGCTGTTATCAATTTTGAATGCTGCATCAGACAAGGAACCAAAAGTGAGATCTCTTGTGCCTGCATTGCTAGACATACTTCTGCAAGCAAAGTTGGTCCATCCTACGCAATTCTCTTACATTGCTGAGGTTGTCATTGAGAAACTTGGTGACCCAGATGATGATATCCGAAGTGCATTTATTAGGTTGCTGTCTCATCTTATGCCTATCACCATGTATGTTTCTGGTATATATGATTATGACATTGTTACCACTTGGAGGACTGGTGTTCTTGGACTTGAAATGAACTCTAAGTTGCACTGGAAGCAGGTTTTTCTGCTGAGGCAACTGCCTCAACAACTTCGATCACAGCAACTTGTCTCAATATTGAGTTACATTTCACAAAGGTGGAAAGTGCCTCTGTCTTCTTGGATTCAGCGGCTAATCTGTACATGCCGAAGTTCTAAGGAGCGTGCTTCCACTCAGCTGGAGGAAGCAGGATATTTTGATGCAAATAGTTCGTTATGGGACATAAAAATTGATGAAGATATCCTTGAAAGAGTCTGCTTCGTTAATAACCTTGCGGGGGCTTGGTGGGCTGTAAATGAAGCTGCTAGGTATTGTATTTCTACACGGCTTCGTACCAACCTTGGTGGGCCTTCTCAAACTTTTGCTGCACTGGAACGCATGCTTTTGGACATAGCGCATGTCCTACAGCTGGATACTGACCAAAGTGATGGAAATTTGAACATCAATAGTTCTTCTTATGCTCATTTGTTGCCCATGAGGTTGTTGCTAGATTTTGTCGAGTGCCTAAAGAAAAATGTATATAATGCATATGAAGGCTCTATAGTTTTGCCTAGTGCAAATAGGCAGAGCTCTTTGTTCTTTCGTGCAAACAAGAAAGTTTGTGAGGAGTGGTTCTCTCGGATCTGTGAACCAATGATGAATGCTGGATTGGCACTCCAGTGTCACAATGCTACTATTCAGTACTGTGGACTACGTTTGCTGGAGCTGAACAACTTTGTTTCTTCTGCTTTAAAAGACAAATCTAGAATGCAGGTGAGTGATAACCTTCAGAACATTAGGGGCAGGTTTGCTGGAGAAATCTTGAGGGTTGTTCAGCACATGGCATTAGCATTGTGTAGGAATCATCAGCCAGAGGCATTAATTGGTCTACAAAAGTGGGCAAGCATGGCTTTTGCCCCTTTGTTTCTGGAGGAGGATCAAATTTATACTGACAGTGAGGTCCCACAACAGTTTTCCTGGATAACAGGACTTGTGTACCAAGGAGAGGGCCAACATGAAAAAGCTGCAGCTCATTTTATTAATCTCCTACAGACTGAGGATTCACTATCTTCTATGGGTTCTGAATGTGTGCAGTTTGTTATTGCACGCATTATTGAGAGTTATACAGCAGTTTCTGATTGGAAATCTTTGGAATCTTGGCTGTTGGAGTTGCAAACATTACGTGCAAAGCATGCTGGCAAAAAGTATTCTGGTGCTTTAACCACTGCAGGAAATGAAATAAATTCAGTCCAAGCCTTAGCACGCTTTGATGAGGGTGACTTTCAGGCATCATGGGCTTGCCTGGATTTAACACCAAAAAGTAGCAGTGAACTCACACTTGATCCGAAGTTGGCACTGCAAAGGAGTGAACAAATGCTTTTACAGGCAATGCTTTTCCGTAGTGAGGGAAAATTGGACAAGGTATCTGAAGTGTTGCAGAAGGCACAGTCAATGCTCGATGAAATATTTTCCATTCTGCCCCTGGATGGCCCAGTAGATGCAGCACCATACATTAATCATTTATACTGCATATTTGCATTTGAAGCAAGTTGCAGTACTGGAGGCAGCCAAGATAAGCACTATCAGCCACTTTTAGGATCATATATCCAAGCTGTGCAGTCTCCAATGAATCACATTTATCAAGATTGCAGTTTGTGGCTAAAAGTTCTTCGCATATGTCAAATCACTGAACCATCGTCTCCAATAACTCTCAAGCTTGGCATGAATCTATTACACTTAGCCCGAAAACAGAGAAACCTACTGCTAGCAAATCGTCTCAGCACTTATCTCTCAGACCATGCAACAAATTGCTCAGACAAAACTTTCCATGATTATCTAGTTTCCAGTTTGCAGTACGAGAGCATACTGTTGATGCATGCTGAAGACAAGCTTGAAGATGCATTAACAAATCTTTGGTTGCTTTTGCGCCCTGTTATGCTTTCTTCTTCATTGGTAGTTTCTAACTCATATGAGGATGTCCTAAGGGCAAAGGCGTGCTTGAAATTCTCAAATTGGCTGCAAGGAAATTGTTCAGATTTGAGGATGGCAGACATCGTTCTGAAAATGCTGGCAGAGCTGGACATGACTCAGGCATCTCCTTGCAGAGAGCTTCCAAGCTTCTTAGACGATAATCTAAATGCTAAACCTAATGTTAATGTTCCTGTTGAAGGACTTGTTGGTTGGTGTCTGAGATTATCAACCCAGCTTTGCCCCACTATGGCAAAGTCATGGATTTCATATGCTTCTTGGTGCTATTCTCAAGGAAGAATGTCAGTTGCTGCAAATCACGAGAGTCTTCTTAGCTCGTGTTCTTATTTACCTCCCCATGCTTCTGAAGTCCTACCTCAAAACTTAAGATTGAGCGAGGAAGAGCAGCTAAAAATAAAGGGTATGGTTTTGCAGCTTATTCAGAAATGGACTTGTGTAAATGTTACAAAAGAGAGCAATGAGGAGAACACTTTGAAGTCTTTGTTTGATCAAATAGTTGACATTATTGAGAGTGGAGCGGAAGTAACTGGAACTGAGGATCATGATGAAGGCCTTTCAGCTGTTATAACTTCTAAGTTGAAGAATTGCTTAGCTTGTGCAAATGTTACACTTGAGGATCCTACAGTACAATCCTGCCTTGATGATTTGGTCAATGTTTGGTGGTCTTTAAGGAAACAACGAGTAGCTCTCTTTGGTCATGCTGCAGAAGCTTTTATCAACTACCTTTCATACTCATCTCTGCATTGTTCTGATGGTCAGCTAACTGGCCCTAACGGTGGGTCAAAGTGTGTAAGCTACACACTGAGAGCCACTTTGTATGTCTTAAATATTCTACTCAGTTATGGGGTTGAGTTAAAAGATACCCTTGAACCTGCACTCTCAACTGTTCCTTTATTACCATGGCAGGTGAGTTATTCAGAAGAACATACATTGCTGAGATGATGAATAATTTCCTAATTATCTTTTTTTTTCCCTGAAGGAAATAATACCCCAACTATTTGCTCGATTAAGTTCTCATCCTGAACAAGTGGTTAGGCAACAGCTAGGGAGCTTACTGGTCATGTTGGCAAAGCTTGCTCCATGGTCTGTTGTGTACCCAACCTTAGTGGATGCAAACACTCATGAGAAGGAACCTTCTGGAGAGCTTCGACAAATACTAGCTTGTTTGGTAAAAGCAACAGTTTCTTTCTCTTATTTCCAATTCTGTATTCATTAATTATCACATTTGGTCCTCATCTCTCGTTCCTTTTACTTTTCCCCCTTTTCTTAAAATAAATTTACATTGATGCTTCAAAATTTTAAAACTTAGAACCTGTTTTCTTCTTGAAATACTATCATTTGTCTGATTCAATGCTTCATGTAGTGAAATTGTTAAACAAACATCATTTTAGTTAATAAAAAATTTAATTCTTTTACATAATGTTTAGGTCCATGTGGACAACAAATTTTTATTCCTTTTTTATTGTCAAAATGTGCATGTTATTTAGTTTGACCCAAGACCAAGAATGACATTTTTGTTTCTCTTCTCTACTCCTGATTTGTCTGTTAGAAGATTGAATTTTTCTTTATGTCTAATGCAGAATAAGCTTTACCCCAAATTAGTTCAAGATGCCAAGTTAATGATAAAAGAGCTTGAAGATGTAACTGTCCTCTGGGAAGAATTATGGCTTAGCACACTTCAGGATCTTCATGCAGGTATGACTTTTTAAGTAAACCAACTAGTTAGTTTTGTGTGTTTGATAGTCTATTTATTGCCAAAGAGAAGAGGTGAGGACTTTTACGTGAGGTAGATAACAAAAGAGCTTTCAGTGTTAATACATCTTAACTAAAAGTAACTTTGCACGAATTTTCTTGTATATAGATTTTGAATCTCTTATATTGGTTGAGATCTTTCTACTTTGACTCTTGAATCGGGTATTTGCTAGTGGTATATGTTGGTATTTCTTTGTGCTCTTCTAGCATTATATTGGTAATTTGAAGCTTGCTTATCTGGTTGCTTGTGACTGTTTCTTGAGTTTTACATTCTCTTTAGCCATGTTCATCACATAACTTGGTAAAAGATTGTCATCTCCATCTTATGAATAACCTACTTTTAAATTTACTACTTATTTTAACAGATGTTGTTAGGCGCTTAAATTTGCTGAAAGAGGAAGCTGCTCGAATTTCTGAGAACATTACTCTTAGTCATGGAGAGAAGAACAAAATAAATGCTGCAAAATATTCTGCCATGATGGCTCCGATTGTTGTAGTCTTAGAGCGTCGCTTGTCTTCTACATCTAGGAAACCTGAAACCCCCCATGAGATGTGGTTTCGTGAGGAGTATGGCAATCAAATTAAATCAGCCATTTTAAAATTTAAGTCCCCTCCTGCATCTGCAGCAGCTCTGGGGGAAGTCTGGCGACCCTTTGAAAACATTGCTGCATCTTTGTCATCTTATCAGAGGAAATCATCAGTATCTCTAGGAGAAGTTGCGCCGCAACTGGCTCAAATGTCCTCATCTGAAGCTCCAATGCCTGGCCTTGAGAGGCACCGGACTACATTTAATCCAAAAAGGAGCCTTGATGCTGCCACTAATGGAATTGTCACAATTGCTTCCTTCTCTGACAATGTGGCTATCTTATCAACCAAGACCAAGCCTAAAAAACTTGTTATAGTTGGTTCTGATGGGCAGAAGTACACCTACCTCTTGAAAGGCCGTGAAGATCTACGTCTTGATGCCCGAATCATGCAACTTCTGCAAGCTGTAAATGGTTTTCTCAGTTCATCTTCTTCCACTCGCTATAAGCCTCTTGGGATTCGCTATTATTCTGTAACACCAATAAGCGGCCGAGCTGGTCTTATACAATGGGTGGATAATGTAACAAGCATCTATAGTGTCTTTAAGTCCTGGCAAACCCGAGTCCAGCAAGCCCAACTTTCGATGCTGAATTCTAGTAATACAACAAATACAGTCCCTCCACCTGTCCCTCGACCAGTTGACATGTTTTATGGCAAAATTATTCCTGCACTTAAAGAGAAAGGCATAAGGAGGGTAATATCGAGAAGAGACTGGCCTCATGAAGTCAAGCGAAAAGTGCTTCTGGACCTGATGAAGGAGGCACCTAAGCAAATTCTCCATCAGGAGCTTTGGTGTGCTAGTGATGGATTCAGAGCTTTTAGCTTGAAAACAAAGAGGTATCCTATCACATCTTCTACTTCTTATGCTGATCTAGATATATATACTTGTATATATTAATCTATTTGTTGGTCTAATCATCTACTCTTTGCTTCTTGGATGGTTTCTTTTATATATATACTCTAGCATGGTTTTGTTTTCCTTAACCTTTGTGGTTTTAAAGTTATGGTCAGGATCAATACTCTCCAATGTTGACCTGCCTTCCAAGCAAGTTGCTGGTGCTTAATTGTTTAACAAAAAACAGTACTCTGTTATTAAAGGCAAAAATGTCATTGGTTTGAAGAAAGCAGAAAATAAACCAATCTTACATCTGAGAATAATATGTATGTTGCAAGTTTTCTATGCTGTGAATAATTTCTTATAAAGATATAGGATTACTGGAATGTGTGTCTACTCTAGTTATTAACTATCTTTCTTGTCATTTCACAAAATCAAATGTTCAAGTCTATCCTAAGAAAAATAGTCTTTAAAATAGAATGATATGTGATGTCATAATCAATGATGTCATTACATATGAAAATAAGTTATAGATGAACACTAACACTCTGGAAATTAACCACGATTCATGGATAGAGCAGGAACTAGGATCTGTTAGTTACATTCTACTCTGTCATAAGAAGGCTGCAAAGACTGATAACTTCTGGATCTGTAGTACTACATCAGGTGTCGTTCCATATTTGCATCTTATTAGATATCTCTCTATGTTTTTGAGTATTTTTATATTCTACAATTTTATCTTCTGCTTTTTCTTGTGATTCTTGTTTTTGTGCAAAACTTTCGAAACACAACTAGAAAGCTATATCTGTGGATTTTGCTTTCTTGAAATGATAATTTTAGATTGGGGCAACTTCATATTCCTTCTGTATACTACATATAGATAGAGTGTTGTTCCTAGTATACATATTTGTGAATTCATTGTTAATTGGCCATGGATTTGTATGGACATGGAGGGAACACTTCTTCATTTTCTTACACTAATAAATTTTTGTTTCCCCTTTTCTTTTGCACACAAATTATTGACGGAATGCTCTTCTTTACTTTCCCCCTCCCAATGCAGATACTCTGGTAGTGTGGCAGCTATGAGCATTGTTGGTCACATGCTAGGCCTTGGGGACCGACATTTGGATAATATTCTTATAGATTTTTGTAATGGGGATATTCTGCACATTGACTACAATGTCTGTTTTGATAAAGGACAAAGATTAAAAGTTCCTGAAATTGTGCCTTTTCGCTTAACTCAAACTATAGAAGCAGCTCTAGGTTTAACTGGCATAGAAGGTGCCTTTAGAATGAATTGTGAAGCAGTTCTTTCTGTTCTAAAGAAGAACAAGGATATTATCTTGATGTTATTAGAAGCATTTGTTTGGGATCCACTTGTGGAATGGACACGTGAAGATTTTCATGATGATGCAGCAATTGTTGGCGAGGAGAGAAAGGGCATGGAGATTGCAGTTAGCTTGAGTTTGTTTGCTTCACGTGTTCAGGAAATTCGTGTTCCATTGCAGGTACTCATGTTTTAAATCCTTAAATATCTATTTCCATAGATGTATAAGTTCTGGATTCATCAATGGGAGTTTTGATTTATCCTTCAAATACCTTAGCTGCTTACCAATTGGCGCAAATTCTTATTCTTGCATCCTTCTTGTGAGGATAAATTGATACTCTCAATAGAATTAGTTTGTTTGACTAATTTCTTGCATTCTGAATGAACATGCTGCATTACAGTTTTTATTTGGGTCTTCTGCAACGACATGGTTTTGTTTTCTTATCCTGAGGTCTTCAATTGATATAGTTTTCATGTATATGTGATTTAATTTTGTTCTTTCAAATCTGTGTAGGAGCATCATGATCTTTTACTGGCTGCTTTGCCAGCTGCAGAATCAGCTCTTGAGGTATGTGAAACTCACTACTTCATTGGCCATCTTTAAGTTTTTCTTTCATTTGAATTTCTTCTGACCTTTTAAATGTTACTTTTTTCCATTCAGAGGTTTGTAAGCATCCTAAATAAGTATGAGATAGTATCGGTGCTATTTCATCATATTGACCAAGAGAGATCAAATCTCCTCCTCCGTGAGGCATCTGCAAAGTCAATTGTTTCTGAAGCAACATCTACTTCAGAGAGCATACGTGCTTCATTAGACAAACAAGGCCAGGAATTCGCTCAAGCACAGACATTGGTGATGGAGAAAGCCCAAGAGGCAACAAATTGGATTGAGCAGCATGGAAGGATACTTGATGCTCTAAGAAGCAATTCAATTGCGGAAAGTTATTCTTGGGTTCAGCTAACTAGTGCTGAAGAATCCATCTCTCTTACATCTGCTGTTCTTGTTGCTGGGGTCCCATTAACTGTAGTTCCGGAACCTACACAAGCTCAGTGCCGTGATATAGACAGGGAAGTTTCTCTTACAGTTTCTGAACTGGACTGTGGACTTTCTTCTTTGGTCACATCACTTCAAACATATTCATTGGCTTTGCAGAGAATTTTACCTTTGAATTATATAACAACAAGCCCAGTGCATGCTTGGGCACATGTTCTGCAGCTTTCTGTGAACACACTTTCTTCTGATGTTTTATCTCTCTCCAGAAAAAAGGCTGCTGAAATTATTTCAAGGTTCCATGCTGATAAGCGCAGTTCATATCAGGGCAGGTATGATGAGCTTTGTATTAAAGTGGGCCAGTATGCAGCTGAAATAGAGAAAATTGAAGAAGAGTATGTGGAGCTAGTAAACTCGATTGGTCCAGAGACTGAATCACACACTAAGGACCAGGTTTTATCTTCCTTCCTAAGCTACATGCAAACTTGTGGACTTATGAGGAGAGGAGATACCTTGGCTTTGGAATTACTTAAGTTTGAAGAGCCAGGGGATGGAAGATTACAGGCAGAGTCTGAAATGAAGAAGGGAGATGTTTTACATATACTTAATTTGGCCACTATAAATTTGTATGGTGATGTCAAACATAGGGTGCTTAACAGCCTAAGTCGATCCTTCCGGACTAATCTGGTTAACAACAAGCCACAATCTGAACTTGGGCCAATTTTCAGTGAGGTTGAAGAGCAAATTGAAAAATGCATACTTGTAGACGGGTTTCTTAATGAACTCAAAAAATACATTAACAGGGCTGCTTGTCCAGTAAATGCGGATGACATTTCCATAAACTTCTCATTTCAGGAGAATTGGGCAACAGTTTTTCAGGCCAGTTTGCTTTCTTGTAAAACCTTTGTGAAGCAAATGATTGAAGTAGTTCTCCCAGAAGTGGTAAGGTATGTTACTTCATTTAACTCAGAAATGATGGATGTTTTTGGATCACTCTCACAAATTAAGGGATCCATTGATACAGCTCTGGAGCAACTTATACAAGTTGAATTGGAAAGGACCTCACTGATTGAACTTGAGCAGAACTATTTTTTGAAAGTTGGTATGATTACTGAGCAACAGTTAGCTCTCGAAGAAGCTTCTCTTAAGGGTAGAGATCATCTGTCCTGGGAAGAGGCTGAGGAGCTTGCCTCCCAAGAAGAAGCTTGCAAGGCACAATTGGATAAACTTCATGAAACTTGGAACCAGAAGGACTTACGAACAACTTCTCTGGTTCAAAAAGAAGCAAATGTTATCAGCTCAATGGTGTCTTCCAAGAATCTTTTGCATTCTCTTACTAGTCCGGAACAAGAGCGAGGGAAATTTGTTTCAAGGGGCAGAGTTCTTCTCACCACATTGATGCAGCCCTTCTCTGAGTTGGAATCAGCTGATCAAGCATTGACATCATTTGACAGGTCAGTTGCACCTGGCTCAGGTGGGATTTCTCACATAGTAGATATGGTAAATTCTGGACGCCCTTTATCTGATTACATATGGAAGTTTCCAGCCATTCCCAGTAGTCATGCCTTCTTTATGTGGAAAATCTCTTTGGTGGATTATTTTCTTGATTCCTGCACACATAATATAGCTTCATTTCTTGATCAAAATCTGGGATTTGACCAACTTGTCAATATTGTGAAGGAGAAGCTTGAGGTCCGACTTCAAGACTATATTGGTCAGTACTTGCAAGAGCGAGTTGCTTCTGCTCTATTGGGAAGATTAGATAAAGAGATTGAATCATTGAAGCATCTGACAGAGTTAAAGAATGACCTTTTCAATACAACGAAGATAGATCCTGGGGCAACCAAAAAAGTGCAGGACATGCTCGAGGAGTATTGTAATGCACATGAAACTGTCAGAGCAGCAAGATCAGCTGCTTCCATTATGAAAATACAGAGTAATAACTTAAAAGAGGCTCTCCTCAAGACAGTCCTGGAAATTGTTCAGATGGAATGGATGCATGACATTAACTTAAGCCCTTCGCAGAATAATAGGCTTATACCGCTCAAATTTCTCATGAATGATGATAATTTGCTTCCTGTCATATTGAAAATTAGCAGAGGTAAATTGTTGGAGAGTATTAGATCTTCTATTGCAAAAATAGCTAAATCGTTAGAGAACCTGCAAGCTTGTGAGCAAACATCTGTTACTGCTGAAGGGCAACTTGAGCGAGCAATGATCTGGGCTTGTGGCGGACCTAGTTCCAGCACTTCAGGAAATAATACGCCAAGGAATGCAGGAATACCTCCTGAATTCCATGATCATTTGACTAGACGGCGTGAATTGCTTTGGGAAACTAGAGAAAAGGCATCAGAGATAATGAAAATCTGCATCTCCATATTGGAATTTGAAGCATCAAGAGATGGCATTTTTCATACACCGGAAGAGCTCTATCCATTAAGGCCTGGTGCTGATGGCAGGGGTTGGCAGCAAGTTTACTTGAATATTTTGACAAAATTGGATGTTACCTACCATTCCTTTACTCGTGAGCTAGGCCCTTCTATTGGATTGCATTACTACTTTACTACTTTGGATTGCATTGCTATTGGATTGACCAATAAGTCTTTTTCCTCCAGGTACTGAACAAGATTGGAGGCTTGCACAAAGCAATATGGAAGCTGCTTCTTCTGGTTTATACTCTGCAAGTAGTGAACTTTCTGCTGCTTCTGTTAAAGTGAAATCAGCATCAGGTAACATCCTTTCATATCTGAATCTTGTCTCTGCACCCAATCATCGGGTAATCGTAATCTAACTATTTCTTGTGTAAGCCAAGTGTATCCATTGGGAATAAATCTTGTCATTTTTTGAAAGTATTATAACCATATTCATTATTTATAGAATCTAAAAAGTTCTACTTTAATTCTTTGATTGGTTGATTTTGTGATTTCACTTGTGAATGTTAATTGGTTTTAAGAAAGAAACGGATTTGTTCATCCACATGCTCCTGATATGTATATGTGATTTATCTTCTGGAAAAATAATATATATCCCTATTTGTAGTGCCATAATGCATAATGTAATGGCGTTTGACCTCTATTTTTGGCTTATACAGGTGATCTTCAAAGTACTCTTCTTGCAATGCGGGATGGTGCTTATGAAGCCAGTTTGGCACTCTCTGCTTTTGCAGGCATTTCCAGAGGCCATACAGCTTTGACATCTGAATGTGGTTCCATGCTTGAGGAGGTATAGTACTTTTATCATGTGATCTTATTTTGTATATTATATTTGGGACCAAGTTGATTACATAGATTATTAGTGATTGGTGTTAGATCTCATGTTGATCCTTGATTTGTGAGCTTAGCCTTACCATTGAGGTTTATACTCAACCAGGTTTGCTAATAGATCAGACGGGTACTAGATCATTCATTCTTTCCTTTATTTATTGGGTTTTTGTATATGTCCTCTTTCTAGCATGATCTGGGTCGTGACTACTACATGTAACACATTCTCATACTACTACATTTCTGTGGAATGTTGGGGTTTGCATGCAAAATTGTCGTACTACTGCATTTCTGTACCAACATGGGCTTTCCGGAAAATTTTGTACACTTGGGTTAGTTTGTCTATCTTCTTGTGGTTTTTAATTCTCCTTTTGTTTAGTTCCTCTGCTTACCACTGCCACTCCATGCTAGTCTTTGAACTTGTTTCTTCCCTTTCCCTTTCTAGTCATTCAATT
>LVCA01017642.1:48077-60218 GCA_004801955.1 Calotropis procera
TCAATTGATTTTATTTTGGGCTTAGCAGAGAACGCAGAAGACAAATTGATAAGTTATGGATTTGGGTTGTTACGGCCCAACACTGCCAAAATTTAAATGAAAAAGGCTTCAGTGTCTGATTTCCGCCATTGGCAAATCTCCCGCCTGCGGTTGAAATTGGCTTCTGACTTTCTGTTTCGACAAAAACAAAAACGGCTCTCGGAACTGATTTCGATCTATCAATGGACGACGTTGATCGACTGTTTCAGTGCTTCAAGTGCGGTGTCTCTCCTCCTCGTAAGGACCACGAATAAGCTTTGATCTCGGTGTATAAATTGCATTTCGTTTCGTAACTTGATTGATGACAGTTACTGGTTAGCGTTTGCTAGAATTTTCCATACTGTTTGTCTATTGCTTTTCATTTGCGTTGATTTTTTTTAATTAAGTCGTGCATTTAATATGAGATATTGAGTATGAAATACCGTTTCAGTATTTCCATAGATTTGAAACTGCAACTTTGTAATCTGCATATGCCAGAATCTGCTGTAAGACACAGGAAAAGGGGGAGATTCAGTGTGAACTCAGATGATTTAGTACAAGAGGCAGCTGCGTTTCCTCATATTCCGTCTTCAAGCCCATTGGGACAAGGTGGCGGAAAAGCAGCAGTTACCAGGCTCTCCATCTCGAAGGTATCTATAAGTTTCTTCTAAGAACTTTGCCCTTTTCTATTTTTTTCTATTTTTATTTTTCGAAGCATTTTTCCTCTTTTATTTCCTACCCTCTTCTCAAGTGGTCAACTAAAACAAAAGCCTGTACTGATATTTGTGGATAATAGCATGACAGATCTCTATCTTGCACGTTTTTAATGTTATATATTTTTGCGAACTCCATTTTGAATCTATGGAACATTGTACTTTTCTTTTCTGGTCTCAGTCTCAGCCTAGTCCACCGATTGTCAAGGCAACAAAATTGTGCAATAAGCAGTTTTCTCCTATTGTCTTTTATGGTTCTCCAAATGGTGTGCCTCCTAAGAGGCCTTCTCGTTTGCTGCGATTGTTGCGCGAAATTCACACTGACCTTGCCGAACAGGATAAATTAAGGTAAAATTAATGATTTTGGTTCGGTTTATGCACTGGTCCTTGGAAATATTAATTTGATGATCAATGATGATTTGATTTTTTAGACAGGAAATCTGGGCTACATTTCCAAAACAAGATGAAGCAATCAAATTTGTGAAGAAATTTACAAATGCTCGTATCTTCTCTTACCAGGATCATATTAATGGCCAAAGAAGATTTCTGGCTTCAACCTATAAGGAGTTTTGGAAAAGGTGTTCTTTCTTCAATTGTCCCACATGAAATAGCCAGTCTACTTATAACCATCAACGATAAACTTTAGATAGATATGGCAATCTATGTGTGAATCGCTTATGCTGGCCACTTTTGCTGTAGGTATAAACAGATGAATCCAAAGTTCCGCCACCATTATGAAGTAATTCAGGAGGTAGTTTTCTTGCATAATCCTTGATGGAGTCTTAAAACAAATACCATACATTTAATATAATCTTCCAGTTGTATTTTCATTGCAATGCCAATTATGTGTTTCTGTTGTATGCTTTGTGTGGAAGAGTCTCTAACTCTGTTTCTAGGTCGTTGAAATGCCAACCATCCTGTTCCCACAAGAAAAAAACTGATTAAAATTTTGGTACTCACATAGTGCATGTATACAGGGACTACCATGTCACCTCTATTTTGATTTGGAATTCAGCAAAAAGGAGAATGCAGACAAGAATGGTGATGAAATGGTTGATCTTCTTCTTTCAGTTGTCTTTGATGCTCTACATGAGAAGTATTGTGTTGAAGCAGACCATGATTGCGTTGTTGAACTTGATTCTTCTACTAATGGTATGTTGTTGTATTGGTATTCTATAGTGCTGTCTATTCAAATCTGAACAAATTTTCATCAAAGTTTGATATCTAATCAATCACTATGGTTCACCTTAGGCATTTAATATACCTAGCATAAGATTTGACTCATTTATGGAAGTGTCTAAATTTTGCTGGTGGTTGTGGATAAATCAAAGTAGTGCACACTTTTTTCTTATAATTTCTGCTATGCAAACCAATACGATCATTCCTTGCATAATTAATAAATGTATGTAAAAGAGAAAACTGCATTTGCAGTCTCTGATATTCTGTAGAAATTGTTTTGCCTGGGAGTCGGGGTTGGATTTGATCGGCTATGTCCATCCAATGAAGTTGGACCAGAAAAGGAAAAGAAAAGAAAATGGAAAATACTTTGCATAAATGCACTAGATAAAGATCTGGCTGCATGTTCAGATGGAAACTCAGGTTAAGTTCCCTAATGAAGTAGAAAAATCAAGTTAGGGGGATAAACAGGAATTTTGAGATAAAAAATGCAATAACTAAAGTGCCTATAGCCTATTGTGAAGAAGTACAACATTCTTTGTTGTAAATATCTAGTAATTATTCAAGAGACTTGCTGATTATGTTATTTTTTTACAGATAAGTTCTCTCGTCATTTAATTGTCCGATTACCTAAGGTTGCTTTTAAAGACAACTCACATGCTGGTGCATTTGTAGCTGAGGTATGTTCAGGTATCGGAAGTTTCATTAAATTATTGAGACACATTTATGTGACAGTGACTGTATGTAGTGATATCACAAATTGCATCTTTATATGTTGGTTTGTTTTCCTACTTTTTGATGTAAATGTTTGCTATTATTTCCTATTCAAATCCTTCAGCATAATTGGTCCAAATGTGTTAGTGATTTGTTGATAATACACACACATATATCTGCAAAATATTGGTTGGTGATTTCTTCCACAATTTCTACTATTTCCGCCTCATCTTTGTTTATTATAACTTAGGAGGGATTTTGCTCTTTAGTTCTCCCATGTCAAAGTTCAGTTTCCTTTTTCTGTTCTTTTTTCTTCTACAAATTTTAAGTGTTAATACCTTTTTCGATTGCTCTATTCAGCTATGCTCACGGATTAGTACTTCAAAGGAAACAGTTGGAAGATATAAGAATCTGTTTGTGTCAAAGGATTCAAAGTCAGATGGTAGGGAATGCCAGCTTTTTGTGGATACAGCAGTGTATTCAAGAAATCGTTGCTTTCGCCTGCCCCTATCATCCAAAGCAGGGAAGACTTCTGCACTTCTACCAAGTGGAAGGTTCAAATGTAAAGATATGGTATAGAGTTTTTTGGATTTTAATGTGAAATACGAAGACTTATCTTTGTTTTGGTTTATTTTGATGTTTTTAAGAATCTATTGAAGGTTTAGTTTTCAATTGATTGATTGTTCCTGCCAAAGTAGAAGGGCTGGTTTGGCTTTCATGTGTTTCTTTTGGCTGATTCTATGATATGAGAAAAGGAAAATATGACTGGCCTTCCACAGACATTAATCTATTGTTCACTATCTTCTTTCTTTTTTCTTTTTTTTTGCTTCTTAACCTTTTTTGATCTAGTAATTTGAACAATGATTCTGATCTGACCATTATATTGTAATATCTGTTGAGAAGAACCTGAAGTTACAAAATTTTAATAGTTTCTTTTCACTTTAGTTCTTCTAATACATTGTATAGTTCACTCTCTGCTATGCTAATAACATTTCTCCTACGTTTATTCATTATTGGATAAGTTAAAAGTGCAATCCATTGAAAAAAAAAAAAAATGCAACATCATAAGAAGTGTATTAGTCAAAGATTTAAGAAGCAAATAAAGAAATGTTATTGGTGTAGTAGAGTAATCAATGTATTAGAAAATTCATCATGTTTCTTGCAGATTTTGACCTTACAAGAAATATGCTTCTTGTGTCCAATACTTACAGAAGTGTGTAATTCCAATATATAATCTTACTCTTTGACAGAGTGAGGAAGATATGTTTATGGCATCCTTGATTTGTAGCATGGACATGAACTGTGAGAAACTTCTTATTTGCAAGATGGATTTAGATTGTATGAAGACTCTTCACTTTGACTCAGAGGTAATACTGAAGGCTTTTTGGTATTTTTCCTTGGGTTTCTCTTTGTACATTATAGATGTGCGTGCAGGAAGCATCTTGTTTGAGTATCCTTTTAGAAAATTTTCCCCTAGGCTTTTGCTAGCAATTTAAAGGTATTTCTTTCTTTTTTTTCTTTAGACTACTGGCAACATTCACAAGAATTATAGCTTTGCTCCAGAGTTTGACTTGGATGCATGCTCTAATGATGTTTCGAAAACTTACTTGATGGGGAAATCACCATTCCCAGCTTTGGATATGTTTGTTGAATCAGTTGCCTCTGTGGGAAATGTAGCAGGTAAATTGTTTGTTTATGCTCAATAGGGAAGTGTTTCCTTTTCCAACTGTCTCAACATGAGAAAAATGTATCAGGTCTGATTGTTCCTGTATTAAGATTGACTTTGTAAAACTTTTTCAGAATTAATGATGCTGCTTTCTTATATTGCTGCCCTGTTACCCAGGAAAGATCCGGAGTTGGTATTGGTTTTCAGAGTATGGATTGATGGTATATAGTATGTCAAGAAATAGATACTGTGAACGGATTGGCAGGCAACATAAAAGTAACCATGGTATATTTACCTTATTTACATTTGTTTTTCGCCTAATAGGAAATAGTTCTCTACTGAAATAGTCTGCTTACAACCCTTTCTGAGAACATTTAACTAAATCCAGATTTCCTTCTAGTTGTTGGGCTCATTAGCTCATGAGTTGGGGCTTCAGTGTTGCACGATTCCGAGATCATCAGTCATTCCTATCTTGCTCGCATTATTTTTGTTGTCTTCAGAGGAAACATATTATGTGAATTGTATCAATTCATTTGCACTAAAGGTGTGTATGCATGTTGATTCAGTGATATACGTGGTTGATATCAGAAAGGGTGCTTATTATCAGAAATGTCATGATCCTGATTGCAGAGGTAAAGTTTGGTTTATTGCCACTTAATCTTAAGCATTTGGGACACAAGTGATAAGATCTTCTGAGTTATTTCAGTTTTTCAGGATATCGATCACCATTGCGTCTAATACCTGATAATGTTCTACCCGATCCTTCCATTTTCCTTAATATGTCTGAACATAATGAGGTTCAGAGCGATTCAATCACTTCAAGCGATGAAAACAAGATGGACAGCTGCAAGAGAGAAGAGTGGTGGACTGAAGCAACTAGAATTGCTGACCAGGTTGAAAGCATACAGAAAACATTGGATATGACTACCATGGTTAGTGTTTTCGACTTCCTCATTTTCCTCTTCAGTTTGGGAATTTATCCATTTTTATGCATCATGAGGTCCAAAATCATATGTATATTGGTATATGAAGTTTAAATTATTCATCATTCAGTTCTTTTTCTCCTAAATGAACAAAGAATTTCTAACCTGAAGTTCCAGATAGAATGAAAATTTTTTCTAGCATTCTAGAATGAGCCTTTTCAAACTGCAGTCAGTAAAATATGCAAGATTTAGCCCCTAGTCATTTGAAAGGAATCTACACTCAGATGTGTGTCAGAAAATATAGAAACTTTCGAAAAGGTTCACAAAGGAAGCCTATTTCTAACTGGACTACCATTTTTGCCTTCGATCTTAATGGATTAAGCAGTTTCCTTGTTTCTCCATGTCGATGAAGCAGGATGTCAGTCTGGAAGAAGATTATTGGTGGAAAGCTGTTGAAATCACTGCATCCCAGACTGAGTCGAGTTATTATGAGCTAGCATTATAATCACTTTGGAGCAGGTCAAGGAAGCCATCCGCCGAAACAAAAGAACAAGGGAGAGTGAAACAGAGTGCTGCTGTCGGATTGTCAAACTGATGGTCCGGTTCAGAGTATGCTCCGTAATTCTCTTTAATCCAAGAATCACCTAATCTCTAACATGAACTAGCTAAGCATTGTAAATATATCGCCTTTTGAACTGGGTCTCGGTAATTTAGTACTTTGGGAAAAAGCGGGTGATTTGTTATATTCAATCAAAGCTTCTGGGAAACGCGTTTATAAAAGTTTAGCTTAGCAGTTAGTTAGCTCAAAAACTTCACTCGAACAAGCAATGAGACCAGGAGTTGCTAGTGGAGGTTGTGGTCTGTGTGAATCCTGCTTACTTTCCTAATTGTTAGCGAATATGTTATGAAAACACATTCTTAGAACAACTGAATTTCAAAAACATGGGCCCTACCAATTTCGGTGACAATTGTCTGAGGTAGGGTTTTGGATTATATATTTAGCTTGTGACTTCATAATTTTTTTTGTTTTTTCCAGACTCTCCCTATCTTCTCCTGTTTGCTTGGAACCCGCACAGAGCAAAGTGTCAAACGTACAGGAAGGTTTGAACTTTGAAGTATCTCGTCCATGGCGTCCGACCAAGGTAGAACCGATTCCACCACCATCACCACGCCGCCGATCTTCATTTCCGCATCAACTCTCCGTTCACTTCTGACCCACATAGCCCTCATCAAGCACCTACAGGTCACTCTCCCAACGCTCTCCTCCACCATCAGGTGCCCAGTCCGTCATGCCCACCAAACAAGCCCTTCATCCTCTCTCCTCCTGATGCCTTCCTGGTCTCAATCCCCCTCTTTTCCTTACATCGGTGTAAAGCTGGTAACCTATCATCCAAACAACTCCACCCTTAATTTACCCGGGGTGAATGCAAGTTATGTTCTCTTCAACTCTCAAACTGGATTGACCTTAGCTTCTTTGGACGCCACAGAACTCACCGTTTACCGCACTTCATGTATCTCGGCTTTGGCTTCACAATACTTATCGAGAAAAGACTCGAATACCCTTGTGATGGTCGGTGCCGGTTCCTTGGCACCACATTTGATCAGGGCCCATTTGGCAGTTAGGCCAAGTGTGAAGAGTGTGATTGTGTGGAACCGAACTGTTGAGAAGGCAAGAATTCTGGTTGAAAGGTTGCGCAAGGAAGATGGGTTTGAGGGGGTTCGTTTCGAGAGTAAGGCGTGTCTGGAGGAGGCCGTCCAGTTGGGAGATATTGTGAGTTGTGCCACAAACTCCGGGGTCCCTTTGGTGAAAGGGGCAGAGTTGAAGGCAGGGACACATTTGGATTTGGTCGGATCGTTCAAGCACTCCATGGTGGAATGTGATGATGAGGCCATTACGAGAGGAAGAGTGTTCATTGATAGTGAAGCGGCATTACTTGAGGCTGGGGAATTGGTGGGTGCACTTCAGAGGGGCGTGATCACGAGGGACGAGATTGCTGGCGACTTGGTGGACTTGATCAAGGGAGAGAAGGTTATGGGTAGGAGGGATTCAGAAGATATTACTGTGTTCAAATCTGTCGGTTCAGCTGTTGTGGATCTTCTGAGTGCACAGCTTGTGTACGAGACTTGCATTAGTAATTAAATTCGCGTATGATTTCCGATCTCATAGGTTCCTGCTGATTATCTGAATAAAAATGGCAGAAATAAATTTTCTCCTCTGTAAGAGTATGAAAATTCTAAAATAGTACAATAAAACGCAAGTGCTAATTCTAGTTTTTTGCATTCATTTCAATGCAGATGGTCTCAAGTAGTCAAATTTTTAATAAACATATATTTGTCAAAAAGTAGAAGAAAGCCATTAAATTGGCAACTAGTGCTTAAAAGATACTTGAGGTTTCTTTTCAAAAAAAAAAGATACTAGAGGTTTATTGAAACTAGAACTTGGTACTTAACGTTCTTTTTTAAAAAATTGCTAGAATGCATTATTATCCAATTCGTCTCGACTCCTCGAGATAAATGAGAAAGTGAAAGAGAACTTCTCAAATTTCTATAAAATATTTGTGAGTAAAGAAACAATGATTTCTTGATGTTACTGCTAGTAGGACGTGAAAAACAAAGCTAAAAGGACTACAAAGAATTTCTACATGCTATATACAATTATGGAGAACAGTACAGGGCAAGGTGGGTTCGGAGAATCTCTCAAGTTTCAGTCTGGTGAGCTTCTTTCTTCTGTTTCAATTTGTGGTTGGTCTTTGGAAACAATAGGTTATTTAACTGCCTTTCAGCACTATATTCTGAGGAGGCCTGCAAACATGAACACATTTTAGCCCTTTGTCTTCCCTCCAATGACAACAAGGACAATACCAACCAAAATAATAGTTTTTAGGAGCACAAAGAGGATTCATGCCAATAAGGACAATAACATAATAATTTGCAGGAGCATAAAGAGATACATGTTAGAAACACCTATCAGGTAGTAGCCACTCCAAGGCATTGCTATATAAGATATGCAAAAGCAGACACATTATACTGCAAAAGTTGGTGAAGATATATCAGTATTTTCTCAGAAGCTAGCTTCAAAGGAATTAAATTCATGGAAAAATTGCTTTTGAGGTATCAGAGAAACGTCATTTTATCTGATGTTTACTTAAAGAACCACCTCAGTGAAATGCTTTCCCAAGTCATCCAACAACCAAAAGGAAAAGTTAAGAAAATGGAGGTAACAAAACGTAATGACCCTCAATGCAGTAACCATTTTCATATGTTAGGTGAAAAAGAAAAAGGTTCATTTAATAGTAGTTACCAGTACTCTGAAGCAATGATTGATTTTTCAAAAGCAACCACATTAATAGGACTATCACTTCATGATAGGATCTAGGCATTCGGTAATGTTAAATTGACCAAATTCTAAAATCAAATAATTTGATACAATATCAAGATATAACCATGATAAATTGTTTCTTCCCGTTACACATTCATTTGGCATTTTAAACCAGGAAGTTCTTTAAACTTGAATTTAATCCCAGCCAACTATATAGACATTGCATATTGACCATACCACTACATGGTATTACCAGAGTCACTCTAGCAATAACATGCTGTGCTGAGGAATAGAAGATGAAAAGGTAGGAACTTGAAGATATGGTTGAAAACATAAAAATAACATGTACCCTTTTATTAAAGCCAAGTCGCAGCGTTTGAACTTGTGTTCCAGAGCAAACTCGCAGATCAATTCCAAGGCTGTCAACCCCAATAAGAGCAACCTCCTGTACAAATTGGGTTTTAAATTTGTAAGAGAAATTTCAATTACATAAAAATTGAATATAGTGGAAATGTCTTGTTAAGTTCTCTCATATAAATCCATGACTTCAGTTATAAGCTACAGTGCACCTAAAGTTATTCAGGGCAAAAGCTCCTGTCTTTTTGAGGTTTAGGGACTTAAAGGAAATTAGGAACATAGCTTAGAACTCTTCCCCTTCCCCCACCCCTTTTTGCCTTTACCTCTACTTGAATACCCTTGCACCTCCAACAAAGAGATTTAAGAGCTTGTGTTGTCTTTTCTCCACCAGCTTTGACACGAGCTATGATTTTGGCAGCTGAATGTGCAATTGCATCAGGCTGAGCTTTCCTGAAGTCTTCTATCTCAACAAAGCTCTGTAGAGTGAGTAGATAACTAAAGATCTCACTTTTTTTGGTCATCAGAAAACAATGTGTAGCAAGGGTGAAACAGACTATCTAAAGTGACATGCAAATATATATTAATATTGAGCAGTGATACACAAAGAAAGAATCCCCATTTTAGATAGACAAAATCCCCAATAACTTCAAAAATTTCTGAATCTTCAAGGTGTGAATTTCAGATTATAGAAACCACAAAGTTTGAGAAAATGCAGTGCAGATGCCTTATAAATTTACCATATTACACAGCAAAAGTTAAGAAACTAGTATAATGTTTACCAAAAAACCAAGTAATGCTAAGATTCACAAGAGAAAACTTGAAGATTTACCTGGTGTCCGTGTGATGAAATTAGCTGAATTTTAACCATCTCTAGCTTATAGAATGAAGTTCCATTGCCCAGAGTTTCATCTTTCTCCAATTCCTCTACCCAACCAGGGGTTTCATTAGCTGACCCTTTTTCAAGTGTGTGTCCATTAACTTGAATAGTATTTTCTTCCCTATGTTCAACACTTGCAGTCTGATTCATATTTTCATTACTGGAGTGGTCGGTTATGTGCTTCTGGATCACTGCATGTTCTTCAACAAATGCAGGTCTCAAAAAGCCTTGAATAGCAAGACCTCCAGAAGGCTGGTCCATAACATCTATGGGATCATCTGAAGCAACCTAAGTATCAAAAGAGGAATCATTTTACAAGAAGGGGACGATTGTAAAACAGTGCCAGTATCTCAGATTGAAAGAGCACACGCCTTAAAAGATTACATTATAAATAAAGATGAAGTGCAATAACCACATAAAAACTAGAAGAGACCCTTTACTGTTTGTTTGTGATCTAATTTATGAGGACAGTTACCTCAGCTATCTTTTTGGCAAAATACATTGGATGGGAAGATCGCATTGTCTCCAATTTAGCCCAATCCCCAAGTGATCCATCAGAATCTTCATCTTGATCCTCCTCAGTGGTACCACCAATGGTAACCCAATCCTGCAGACAAACACTGAAACTAGATTAGTAGGCCATCTAGCTATTGCCCACATTGAAATGACCAAATATTAAGAAAGTGAGTAGCCCACCTCGGAATAACTGTCATCATCCTCATCTTCATCATCAACATCTTCATCATCACTCTCATCATCTACATCACTATCCTCAGTATCAAACTCATCAAATTCAAAATCAATTTCACTTTCATTTAGTGACTCTAGCTCACTAAGCATTTCTGCAGTATCTAGGCCGACAATGACTTGCTGCATTAGATAGAAGACAATAGTGTTTAAGCAACTTAATTCCAGAGAAAATAGGAAAATAGTATGCCATCCAAAATATTGCTTTTGGTAAAATACCCTTTAACTAACTTTGTATTCAGAGGAAGGGGAGAATTGCATTGGCAGCTTCTGGAACACTACTAATGTCTACTCATAAAACAGGCGATATAGCATGATTGGTAAATCGAGTGGTCTTTCAAATAGCTACTCCATCAAGTCTCATCATTCTTAGTAAACTCTAATATAGCATGCTTTGCAAATTGCAACTGAATCATAGAAGTACTTTTGCACAGTGATAGCTCTCATATCACAAAAATACATGTTTATACAGTACAAAAGCAATTCCATCCACATTTATCTAAGATGAACCGAAAGCAAGCATATCTCAGTAGTTGTTACAATGATGTTCTAGCATTTCCAGAAGATGCAAATTTAATAACTTTGAAGCAGAAGAAGTTGTCACGTGATGGTACCAGATACAAAATAGAACAGATTGTATGACGAAGTATTATCCATACCACAAGGTTTTCCTCACTAGCTATAGTCTGTAGAATATCCTCATCATTCTTCACTTGAAAGTATATATCTGGTAAGAAACAAAAGCAAGATGTGAGTTCCTCGATAATCAACCAACCAAAACAATTACCAAGATGGCAAAAAATAATACAACAACAGAGACGAGATCTTACTCCCGTGCTCATCAGTTACATAAGGCAAATCTGGCCAGAAGATGTTTTCATGAACTTCCTCATTGATTAAGCCAGAAAACATTAGCGTTCCTTTGCTGTTAACCTGTAAAATCACAAAATGCCAGTGACTTGTTCACTAATGGATGAATCTGACAACGGAAAATACATTGTGGTCTTAATATAGTTATGGAACTACTAGCTGAAACCTCAATAATGGTGCGGGTAGTTTCAGCAGGACTAAGTCTAGCGTCCCCATTCTCATCCTCAGACTCCGCAATTTCCTCAAACGGATGATACCTCTGAGGCTTTGCATTCTGTTTTACTGGTCCTGAACCTGAACTCGAATTTGAATGCTCCTTAGCAGATGCTCTAATCCCATTTCCAATTCTGGAGCAGCTTTTTGCACAATAGTTATCCGCCAATCTTTTGTATCTGTTCCTGCAGAGGAAATCTCAACTGTTGAAGGATTTACATGTTCATTTCTGATCAATTCAACAACTTTTAACAGCTCAGAGCAATTAAAAGCAGAGTAAAAGAAAGAAATATGAGAGCTAAGTCTACGACTACCAAGAGGTAAAGAAGGCAGCGGAATGAGGCAGGCGGGCGGAAGTAGCTGGATGGAAATGGTGGACGGAGATTCCGACGGTGGAAGGCGGTTCTACCATTAACATTTTGATTGCTCCGTCACAGAGTTCCGAACATGAATTTGCGGCCTTCAGGCGAAAGAATGAATTGAATGATTTGGTTTTGGTGGAAGAGAGAAAGGAAAAAGGGGCAAAGTGGCGATTGGGCCGAGTGGTT
>LVCA01017660.1:18466-32166 GCA_004801955.1 Calotropis procera
CTAGATTGAAAGGGAATGAAAAGGAAACGATAGTACCTAAATTGAGCAGGAACCGAGGTGCTAAAAGGCTCAGCCTTGGGGGGCAGTGGCCTAGCAGGACTTAGAATCCGAGAAACAGGGCTAGAACCAAAAACATCCTTGCTCATCCTAGGTGAACTATATGATCTTGAATCACCACGTTTGAATATATCACCATAGAAATCATCGTTCTGGTAGGACCTTCTGCTGGCAACTTCTGACCCAAAAACTGGTTTTTCGTCGAGTCCAAACCAGGGTTTTTCTGGGTAAACTGAATCCGGATGATCGGACTCCATTGGTTCACAGAAACTGTTCCTCATTCTCATTTCTTGCATCGAAAAGCGCCTCGGCGGACCACCAAAGACATCGCTGAAATCCATGTCCGAGTCTTCGTTCGTCGATTTTGGGGAGTTACCGTATTGTCCGTAAGGTCTCTGTCCCAACAGAACATCTTCTCCTCTCCGAACAAAACTCTCCATCTCTACTCAGACAGTATATATAGATATATATGTGTGTGTGTATAGCATTCAAAAGTAGCAAAATTTGGCGGGAAATATTGGTTAATTTTCCTACTGTTCTGGCATAGCCCTGCTCATGTTAAGCTGAAAATGAGAAATTAAATGCAGTTTGGAAACCAAAAAAAAAAAAAGGAGAAAGAACGAATTTTTGAAGAACATGAATTTCTTGAAAGTGAAATAACACTAAAGTACATGCAAGTTTTTTTTGGTTATTGAAAAAATTATACAAAAAGAATAATAAAGATGTGGCCTTTTTTAATGGACAAGAGAAATCGTTGCACGAAGGGAAATTCTTTTTTATTTTATTTTATTTTTGATAATGATAGCCATTACCCAGTATGTTGAAGAAAAATTAGGGGAACGAGACAGAACAGAAGTGGGGTAAATGGGAGATAAATGCGAAGCTGAAACCACATATGAGATTGAGAGGATGCTGGAGAAAGCTGTAGGTTTGGCAAAGAAAACAGATTGGATAAGAGTAGGGGCAAAAAATTCATACAACAAATCAGAAGATTGTGACAGCATAATTGGTTTTTTGTTGGTTAAGTTTGTGTTTTTTGGATTTATATTTAATTTCTAAGGGCGCCTGTGTTCTCTCAAAATTTCTGTGATTGATTTCAAGTACTGTCCAAATATTGAAGGACCACTGTGTTGAAACATGTGAAGGGAGTTAAAAGAAGACCAACACGGTTTTGTTATAAGTTTGTCTGATTGAATGCAAAATATACCCACCTTATATTCCTGATGTGATTTTTCTCTTTCTTCCTTTAATAATTTTCAGGTTGGTTCTGAATAAATGTGGTTTAAGGCTTTTTTTTCCAGTTTGAACATGAGTAGAAATTGAACATTTAAAACTAATCCCCGTTTGAACATGAGTAAAAATTGAACATTTGATCTCATTTAGATTAAAAGAACTTCTTACTGACTTACCTACGCCTTAAGATTGTGATTTAAAATTTTAATTCATTAGTCTTCTTAGTAAAAAAACATGAACTAATTTAAATACAGTTCTCTAAAAATTCTTACTCAAAAAAATCTCATCTTAATTAAAAGCACTCGTAAAATTTAATTTTTACTTATAAATTTATCTCACCTTAACTCAATATAAATTACGCCCATAGAAGACTCCATCATGAAGCAGATGATTTACCTAATCCTTAGAACAAGGAGGCAGATGAAGGGAGTAAGAAAATTAAATAGAGTTTTGGTCCATTGGTTTTGGATGCTGGGCAGTAGCAGTAGGTTACACAGCCGCCCACGGCGCCTGAAAACCTGCCCAACTGGTCTGTAAAACACGGTCCCATAGTTAAGAACTTTGCCCAAGGAAGTAAACATAGCCTTGCCTCTGTGTGGTTGAAATCAATGTAAGACATAATAAACCAATGAATTGTTCGAACTCGGAAACAAATACATACACCACAGAACTGTCGCACTCAAAGATTGGTACTTTTACCAAGTTTCTAAAAAGATTGATTCTTTGACTGCAGGTTAAGAAACTTCCGATGGTGAATTCAGAAGGTACAGATTACAGAACTTGGACAGCTGCAGTTACAGTCGTCATAATCATTCTATACTATCAACAAAATTTGATATTCTTGACTATTATAAAGAATGGGGGTGGTGGTTGAGCATTGGGAGGGATGCTCCTTTTTTTTTTTTTTTTTCTTTTCTTTCTTTTTCTAAATGATGGTCTGCTATGGATGCTTCAGTTCTGCATATTAAACATTATGACCATTTGAACCGAGCAGTTTGTCTTCCTCACCAGGAATGTCGATCATAGAGAGCTGAATATTTGACTTTGATGTCATTTTATTCCACTCATTTTCCACTCGAAAGAATACCCATTGGAAACGCCGGATTATCTCCAAAGCAGTTATTGCAAACACAGTCAGGTAGTTATGGCGAAGATGAGCTGATAGCTTATAGGTCCATGTGCATCTCAGGATCAGATTGCTCCCAATTACCCAGAAGTAAACCTGTGGGATAGAAAGTGTATATAACATCTTTGTCCATGAAATTTTATAACTTAGTTCATCCTTTCGCGAAGAACTGAAGATCCATTCATATAGAAAAATAATAAAAAGAAGGAAAACATCTCCAGTGTCAAGGTAGTGTAAGACTTACCCATTTCCGACCATAAAAGATGTGAGAGAAGAGATGTGGTTTGTTGAACTTGAAAATCCGAGTGAAACAGCTGCAAGAGAATTAGGAAGAAAGTCAATTCTAAGTGACTCACTGGCTAAAGAGGGCTAGTAGTGGCTCAGCAATTTCCTAATGTAAATCCCAGTTGCAGTAAGTCAATCAAACAGAAATAATCCATATATACCTTAAGTCCCAATCCCGTGTTACATCCCAGTAAAATGAGTACAAAGAGTTCAAAACAGCCGAAAGAAGCCATAGAGGTCGATAAACGTTGAGCCACTTGTCCGAGAGGACATGGTACTTGAGGGCCGAAAGGAAGATGACAGGTACAGCTGTGGAGTACTTTAAGGCTGAAAACACAAATAAACAAATTTATGGCTTGACGTAATGAGGTTATAAAGCTTCATATTTCAGAGTTGAGAAGAGTTCTTCAAGATGATAATGGGAGTACAATAACAACAGAAAGCTGAACTCTGCTTAATGCAAACATGATTACAAAGTATTCAACATCCTATAACATTTCAGGAATCATTTCATTGAAATAACAATTACTTGAATAAGCATGTATGAGTCGTATTTGAAAAATAATAACAAAACCCCAATAAATCCCAGGACGACATAAAAGCAAAAGAATTTACCATTCAATAAAGATGTCTTTTCCTTAGTATCCTTATACTGCCGAAGACATTGAAAAAGACGAAACAGGTAAGGTAGAACAAGAACGATAGGAATTGCAATAGAGTGACTGCCACAAATAGAATCAGCTTCAAACCATGCAATTGTGGCAACCTACATAAATGACATACTATCCTGAGAAAAGAGGAGGGATAGAATATATAGATAGTGCATTGTAAATAAAAGGAAGAATTTGAAATTTAATGGTTAATCGAGTGGCAATGATAACATAAAGTTAGTGCCAAATTGCTCCTTATCAATCACTATACTAACACTAAAAAGAAAAATTCTACCAACATTCATGACAAGGGATACATGATGCTTCTTGCCAGAGTTTCAAGTAGAAACATTTATTCAGAAGTTCCTGTTCTCCAAAGAAATGAAAAACCAAAAATCACTTCCTGTGCTATAGATAGATGTTTCCAGTTCTTATCTAGTATAACTGTAGTTTTTACTTAAGCACAGTATCCTCCATAACCCAAAAAAGAAATCACGTTAAACAAAACTGATCTTACAATTGATCAATATTCCTACAATCAGTAAAAGATGTAAAAGGTGCATGCTAGAGAAGCTAATGGATGGATGGGGATTTATGATGATTGATCAAATGAATATATATATACATGTAAGAATAAGATTTCTAAGGGGAGAAGGAGCAAAGATGAATGAAAAAGGTATAAACTTACTTGTCGATGAACCATACGACACACTGACCTCTCCAAATCTGAAAATACCTGCATGAAACTAAAAGTAAGAAGCAGCACAACAATATGACATAAAAAAAAACAGTTAATTAAGAGGTATCCAAACATTTATTTTTGATTAAAGATGAGGTTGACAACTTTGGGAACATTCAATGCAACAAATAACATAAGTTAGAACATATATCATCTAACCTTCTTAGGATATAAAACGACCAAAACCCTAGTCATCATAAAAGCATAGCACGTACTCACTTTGAGACATAAATTTTGGTCAAAATCGGTGCCTATAAATATTTTCCATTCAAATCAAGGATTCATAGAATTAAATGCATACCTTAGACATTGAAGTTAATATATCTGCCAAGAAGAAGTCCGCAAATGATATTGCCTGTATGCAAAAATACAAAGTATGAGTAAGTGAATTAGAAATTACAATGCAAGCATCAAATGAGCAGTAAAGACATAAGTATGCAAATTACTTCCTTTATGTTATCTAAAACATGTCTCACAGCAGCATAGCATTGAACAATCAGTATCTTCAGCCAATCTAAATTTGGATAGCTCTTCTAATCCACCCCCCTTCTATTAACATAATCAAACAAAGTCAATACAAACAAAAGATAAATACAGTAACTTGCCTGTAGTGGAAAAACAATCCTCCATAGCGTCCTCAAAAGAAAGTAGCGGGATGACAAGAAGAATATATCGAAAGGAAAAATCAGAGCCAATGCAAAAGCAGCATACAAAAGTACCTGCAGTCAGCGTATGTATATTTGAAGAGAATTGGCATGAGCAAGGAAAAAACCCCTTTATGCAAGCCAATAACAAATTTTTGAGAGAAGAAGCATCTATTACACAGGTTGTGATGCAGCTAATGCCACTTCTCCATGAGAATAAAGATACAGATATGCAGTCATGCTAGTCGGGACAATGATTGTCAACCATGTAGCACACTGCAAAAATAACAAGGAATAAAAGACCATATCAGTATGCTATGTAAATTGGTCCTTGATCCCAAAAGAAATAGTTATCTTTCACTGAGAATAGTTAAAACTAAGCCTTGTCCAGTATTGCAACTTGGTAACACTACATTCATTAACATAGAGAATGAGAATCATCTCTTGGATCTGAAGTAAGCATTTGCTCTAACTGAAATTTAGCAATAGGTTCAGAAAATGTATAAACACCCACCCGGCCCTAAAAAAAAAAAAAAGAAGTTTGATTGTATCTTCACCTTCCATATTTCTCTATGAGTAAGATGGTTCTGATCGAGGTCAAATATTTTTGAATAACTGACACTACCCTGTGCAAAAACCCATAGATTGGCTCCCCATAGCCAAATTGTCATAGTCTGCAATATACAAACACAAAAGAGCATCAATCAATAGTGATATCAGATATTAAATTTACAGCTCAGATAAAGAACTTTACTAACCACGAGTAGAAGAGGGTTATAATACAGAAAAGCCTCGTATAAAAACAAATCCCGCAGGTCTGCACTCATTCTCATCACTGAATCCCATCCAATCTACATCAGAAAAAATGATGGAAACTTAAAAGCTGGAAGCACAGTAAGAGGAAAAGAAAAAGGGGGGAATGTTGAAGTGATGACCCAGAAAAACAGTAAACCAGTCAAACTTACCTTGCAGGAAACGAATCCCCAGATAAAAAACAATAATACCTGAAAACAGCCTTCATTAGACTCCCAGAAGGATATGCAAATAAAATCTAAGATTAACACCAACTCATTAGAGTTCAAAGTAAACAAATACAGGAAAATAATTTGGATTTCAAATTTATAAAGATAATTTGTGAAGAAAAAGTTATATTCTCTACTGTTTTGATCCATAGACCCACCCTCTAATCTGATATAGAAACTCCAACCAGATAAAGGAATTCATAAGCCGAATAATTGGTGGTCATTAGAGGCCAAAATAATTGGTGGAAGGGCACTTTGGCCCAATCTAAGATTGTCATACTTGCAGCTTCCTAACAACATTGATCAAGTATTATACCCTAAGACACAACTGCTAAATTAAAACATTAAATTTTTTAAGAAAAAACCACTCTCAAAATTTTGTAGTACCTTGAATCTCCATAGCAGAACAGGTGAGGGCAATATTGCAGCTGTAGTCAATGGTGTAGTTACACCCTTCATTTCATTGGACTCTGAAAGCAAGATATCTCCTTCAGCACTAGGCGCTACCTCACTTGCACCTGTATACGTCAATAGACTTCTCTTAATAGTGCAATGAAGTGAATTCATAAAGAAAGCAAAATTACTTGGTGATAATAGAATAAACTCCATAATGAAACACTTCTCACCAAGATCAAAAACAACTGGTCGACTACCAGACTTCCTTAAGTGCGGACTGTTTGAAGCAGAAACGGGACCTCCAAACATAGATGGAGGCAACAGATAGAATATTTTACTTGTTCCTGTGTATATTTACTACCTGAAACCAGATGAATATATGATATTTGATGAGAATTGCGAGAAATGAACCAAAAGGAGACACATAAGAGAAACCAGATGCAGCATAGAATATAAGCAAGCACGTGTTTTTGAACCTTTAATGAGATAATCGATAGATTTTCCATTGAAGTACAGTTTTGAGGAATGGGTGCAATTGAAGTACAATTTTCCGCAGCCACTGTTCCGTTTGATTTCAATCCACACAATCAACCACTGATATACCCTCATTCTTCTTATAGATAAGACAAGATCGAGGGAACTAATACCTCATCCCTACTCTAGCCAGCTATTAATTAACTGAGAGCTATTTCTGATTCATAACCTATACCACCTATTTGAAGTAATAAATCCACATATTGAAGGTACTGGAAACAACAGCAGTGCATGGAAAAATTGTATCTTGCTAACAGTTCCACATTTTACTGACGGAAAACATTTCCCGTCCAACAAAGGGAACTTGGAGCGAATTCACATGATTATCAGTCTAAAAAAAAAGACCAGAGACGCATAAAACTGAGAAAGACAAGTATAGTAGATCCAGTAATCAAATAATCTATGATATGCATGCGGAATCAAACTGAAAATGAGAAATTAACCAACAACTCGGAAAAGATCAAAAAGCATACCAAAAAGAACAACACTAATAACAAACAATTTCCAACCAAATTCAAAAGAAAGAATTCACAATGTAGGGATATAAAGTAAAAGGGAGTTAAATCTGCTTACCGGATTCGATACAGAAATTATTCACTAAATCTGAGAAACATGTCAGTAATCTGAATAACTTTTATGGTGATTTCATCATCCGGAGAGAGAGACACAGAAATGATGGATGGGGTGAGAGGGAAAAAAAATAATAATAAAGCAAGATCCAATTTTTGTTGAACGTCAAAAATGAAAAACAGAAAATAAAAATGAGTGTCTTTGCAAATACGGAAATAGTATATATGGTGCGGTGAGTCTGTATCACGCCAGTGTGGAAAATTAGGGTGTGTTCTAAGGAATTTCCGGAGACTCCTAAACGTTATTTTACATTTTTTTATTTTTCTGGGGGTTAAGGTTAATTAAGTACTTTAATCTAATTAGACGGTATTTTATATAAACTTATTACTCATTCCTTTTATTTTATTATTATTATTATTATTATTATTTTTAGATCTAAAAAAAGAAACCCACTTTTCTTCTCGATCGCCTCCCTTCTATCAGATATCAGAATTTCTTCCCATCGTTATCTCGTGCAGCTCATCTTCTCGGCGGCTTTCGAGTTTCCAGGACAGTTCATTTCTCAGTTTTCCACTTCTGTGAACTGAATATATGGTTTCGGGAATGAGCTAATGGGCAGCCTTCTGTCGCATGCAACTGAGTTTGCAAAATATGGTCCTTGTAAGTTTCAGGATATTCTGCAATCTTTTTTCCTGTTAAATCACTACAGTTATCATATCATTTGTGAATCTTGAATCTTTTTTATCTGGGCTATTGCGATTCTTTGTTATGTAATGTATATATATATATGTTTATGCCTGGATTGAGAGTACAAGAAGTGAGAAATTTGTCAATTGGGAGAATTTCTGGTTTTACTTTCTAATACTTTTCTCATTGTTCTGATTATTGCTAGTACAAGGTGAAGAAGAAACGGTGATTTGTTTGTGACTTTGTCCCACTGTTATCTGGTAATTTGATTTCTTCGGGTAACTTCGATTTGTCGGCACAAAACATCAAATGTTCTGCCTACTTTCTTTTTGTGCGTCTTCTTATCTCATGATTACGTATTTTATGGGTTTTGTTTATTTATTTAGTTAAATTGATAAGAAATGGTCAAATTTATTCTTTTATTGCGCATATTTTGCACTGTTAAGAGTGATAATTGATGCAAAATTTAGATAGATGGTCAATTGTTCTAATCTCAATATCATTGTTTGGCACAATAGTCATAAAGATATTTGTCATTAAGATTTTCAGGGGAACATTTTGCATAGAAAGAGATGTATGGTATAACATCATATCATGATTTCTGGAGTTGGTTTAGGTACACCTTTTAGTGGTTTAGATGTCCTTTGGAAGAACTCATTAAACTTTTAAGATATTAAATTCGTTATTTGGTTTCTTTGGTTGGTTGACAATTATGTCTTACTGTGCATCTTATGTAGGTTATGAACAACTCCTGTTGGAGAAGTTATTGAACAACCAAGATTCACCAAATGAGACCTTGAGGCCTGACTCTTAACACAATATAAAATTAGAACATATGTTGTTGTCAAAAATGGGTTTCAGGAATTTTGAGCCAGTTTGGTCTCAAAATATGATACTGGAAGATATGATTAGTTTCTATAGATTTCACAGCTCAAAACCTGGAGTGGTGGACCTTAAGAAGTTAAAACCAATGATTTTGAAGAGAATTGAAGAACGGGCCAAGAAGTATCCAATCAAAGAAATGATTCCCGTTGCCCATGAGGTCCTCAAGGCCCGAAGTATCCTTTACCAAGGTGTCTCCATTCTCCTCCAACACTTTCCTGTAATGTCATGCAGGTGAATTCATTCCTTCCATTGTTTTGGTTTCCATGTACATCTACTGTTATTTGTCCGTTATTTGTAACATTTTACTTCAAACATTGCTACTGGGGCAGGCATACAGGAATCACATTTCAAACATTTATATGGTATGCATAAGAGAACAAATGAGGAGAAGTTTAACTGATGATTAATTAGCTATAGTGTTTTGATTTTCTTTTTTTTTTTTAGCAGAAGCTGCTGAATGGAAATCTAACCATGGCTATTTCCCAAAATATTTTGGGGGTACAACATGGCTTCTAGAAATATATTTGCATATTTTCTCCCACATTTACCATATTTTATTTGTCAAACCAGCCACCAGAACTATAAGTCTTTTAATATGTCTGATTTTGTCTTTCTTCCTTCTGTTTAGAAGAAATAATTTTAAATAAATAATTATTGTAGAAGTAGGTTATTGTTGTTGGATTTAATCTTTAACTATCTTTGCAGATACTGTCCTGAAGCATATATTGGAGATAAGGGTCATCTCATTCGAACTTGTGGTGGTTTTAGGCGTCGCCAAAAGGTTCATGTTCACGAGTGGACTAAGGGGAACTTGTCTGACATACTAGTTCCTGTAGAAACATATCATCTGCATAATATGTTTCAGAATGAAATTGAACACGATGAAAGATTTGATTATGATCGTGTTCCAGCAGTTCTTGAGTTATGCATTCAGGCAGGGGTTGATCTAGGTGATCAAATTCTACATTCAAGAAGTTTTGGCTCGAATGGTGTTGATTCTGTTGCTGGAGCTCAGTCGGCATCAAATCACGATACAAGGATAATTGCGAATGACACTTTGATGGCCTGGGAGAAACTTAGGTCTGGAATACAGAAGTTGTTGTTGGTTTATCCTGTAAAAGTCTGCAAGGACTGTTCAGAAGTTCATGTGGGGCCATCAGGGCACAAAGCTCGGCTTTGTGGGGTATTTAAGTATCAAAGATGGCTTGGAACTCACTTCTGGAGGAAGGCAAATGTTGATGATTTGGTCCCTCCAAAAATAATATGGCACCGGCGTCCTCAAGATCCTCCAGTACTTGTGGATGAAGGACGAAACTATTATGGCCACGCTCCAGCTGTGGTGGATCTGTGCACAAGAGCTGGTGCAATTGCGCCATCCAAATACCATTGTTTGATGAAAGTGGATGGATTATCATCTCCTATTTAAAATTCAAGCTCCAGTTGGCCATGCTTGTATTCTTGCCGATGCTTATTGTAGTACTTTCACATTTCTGGAGTTGTTCATTTTCTGTGTTGCTTCAGAACTTGATCATCTTGACGTCAACTGACAGTTACTCTGGTACGTATGCAATCACGAGTACCTTGGAATAAAAACTTGAATTGAGCAATCATATATTGGAAATCCTGTCATTATTGTCCCATATGAGTTTTTTTCATACATCTGAAACAGGCTAGGATCTGTTAGGAAATGAAATATAAAATGTCTTAGGTATTCATTGTTAAATCAAGATATCCTTTTTAGTACAATAAAGATGGTTGCTAAGTAGTTAACCATGGATGATGCTAAGCCTATAGCAAAATGCATTATGGGTGATACCAAGTTCCAAAAAGATACTAGTCGAGCATTGCATAGTGTATGCTTGGCTTGAGAAAGATGTTTTATGATATAGAATTTCTATGTATGTGAGTTCAAAATTTTTGGTTCCTTAGTGGTATGGAAATAGTTATTTGTTGGTTCATTAGATTGTAGGAGTTCATATCCAGGACAGTTTGATTTTTTATCAAATTACATTTGTCTTTGCAAGAGGAGAATCAGGATGAGGATGGTATGTGTTTCCTGCTTCTGGCTGGGAGCATCAGCTTGTCTTCCTCAGTTTTAACTGGTCCTTGTATTTATGCGAAGATGATCCGTCAGAATATGCAACCAGTGGGAGCATGGTTTTTGTGCAGAAGCTATGGCATCAAGAGTGTGAGTCCACACCCTTTCCATGTTTATGTTCAGTTAGTTCACAAGTTCTCCTGCTCATGTGAAAAGACATTACATTAATCTTGATACAACTAGAGGTTCTTGATCCTTATAGTGAATGTTTTACCAGAAATGAAAATTCTAACTAACCATTCAAGAATGCAATTCATATGAAAACCTCTCTCTCTCTCTAGGTAAAGAACACATAAAACAATGTCAGGGAAGAGGGGGAAAAAAAGTGAGGCAGGGAATTGAAAACCAAAGTTTGAATCATCATCACGAAAATGAGAGTAGCAGTAGAGATATTGGCTTCTAGATTATTCTTCATTGATACGGGAGATGATGCCACCGTTGCAGATTTGAAAAGGAAGATTGGAGAACAAGAAAAGCTTCCTTTTGATCGACTCATTTTGTTAATACGCCATAGCAATGGGATAAGTACTATTATGACCGGAGATGAAGATTACCTTCATCACTATGGTGTCGGCGATGGCTCCCTCGTCTACCTCTTTTTCAGTGACCTTGGCGGAAATGACGACAACCCTGATCGCCTGCTTTCTTCTAAAGATTCTTCCGGTCATTTTTCACCTAATCGCTCGCCCAATGGAATGTGGTTAGACCATGATAATGAAGAACTTTAGTCATTTCCCTTTAAACAGTGTTGCTTCTGTTTGTGGAAACATTTATTGCAATTATTTGTACTTCCACTCCATAGTCAATTCTGTTATGATTTTTCTTTTGCTCTTGAAAAGAACTTCCGACAGAGATCTACAGATTTTACTTCGTTCAGAAGAAATACACAAAAAAGAAATGATCTTTTTCTTTTTCTTTTTCTGAAAAGAATTCATTCACAATAAAGTTCATCTGTTTATTCACATCTTTAAAGAACAAAATTTTAAAAATAAAGAAAACCATTGGAACTTATATCCACATTTCAGGCAAAAAATTCATTAAGAAAGCTGGAATAATTTCCATGCACCTGGAAAGATAAAGAGTATAACTTCATAGAGGATGAAAAAAGGACATCCATAAATTACTGAAATCAAAATTGGTGGCTGGAAGAACTTAAACAAGGTACAAGGCAGATCAGCGAAGAGCAAAATAGTAGCAAGTAAAAAGTCATCAGGAACTATGAGTAACTTGTTATTTCCAGTACAATAGAACCTGTATGGCAGAAGTAGTAACAAGAAAAAGAAAATTCTCCTATATCTGGCAATGACGGCAAGATTTGCAACGGATACTACCAATCAGAACCAAAAGGGAATGGATCAAGAGCATCTTGCTTGCCATCAACGTAGAACTCGACTACTGCTCTCATTCTTGATAGTTTATCAGGGTGGTAATTTACATGAACAATGACAGGCTTGAGTTTCTTCAGTGTAGGATCTTTCCTCACAGTCTTGAAAAGAACCTTACTATTCATGAAAAGATAGAAATCAAGGGTTCTCTTTGAAGCATGAAGCCCAACATAACCTGGATGAGAAGGGTAGAAGAGTTCTTCATTGAACACAGCTTGATCCCATGACTTTGGTTCTCGAGAAAGCCTACCAGCAACCCTATCCAAGAGCTCAATGGCAGGAATGGTAGGCCTAATATAGAAGAAACCAGAATTATAAACCCAAATTCTCATCGTATGAGCATAACGTGCCCAACCCATAGCAGGTTCATCAAAAACATCATTATATCCATAGGCTGTCATATTGTCATGACCATCTGTCATGGATTCCACATCTGAATCTCTCTGCAGATAATTAAATGGATTCTGCAGGTAAACTATATCAACATCGGAAAGAAGAACACTGTAACCCAGTTGCAAAAACTCTCTCAAGATTCTGAACTTCAAACCTGAAACTACATGATTACCCCCAGTTTTTCCAATTGAATCGACAAGTTCATCAGGATCCCTCTTGTACACTGGAACCTCATTTGACTTACAAAAGTCAACAATGGCATCATCCAATGCCACAACCAAATAATTTTTTATACCTACCTTTTTAATGCTATTGAACCATACCTCCAACATGGATTTTACATTTGAATTGGCAACTGCAACTATAATTTCCTTATTAACAGCAACATCCTCCAAGATCTTTGCCAATCTTGGATTGACTGATTCATCTGGAAGCACGGTTGGGTTAGTCCTCAAGGCCTTAACAGTACCAAAAGGTCCAGCTTTCTGTGGTTCACCCAGTGCCATGGACGGCTTCTGGGCATCATGATGACCTTTCTCCCTTTCAGCAAGCTGTAGTTTTTCATTCAGCTCCCTCACTTGTCTCTTCAACTCAGCATTCTTCTCTGCCAAATGCTCAATATCTGATTTTAACTTGTCTACCCTTTCCTTAGATTCACAGGATGATGAATCAACAACCTAACAACCAAAACAACTAAACTTAGCCTCACCATTCAAAAAAGTCAAGAATTTGGTAGCATAAGTATCAAAACATGCCCAATTTAGATTCACATATAGTCCGAGAAGAAAAAAAGGATGGTACTTTGACCAAATCCCTAGTAAAATCAACAACATAAGCCCTCATAATTGCAACCTTTAACCAGTTAAATTCAGTCTATAAGCAGTTTATCAGCTGCAACATAGGGACAAAAAGGGCAAATATAACTTTCGAAGTTCCAGTTAATTAATTACATTGGGTTTTAAGATTTACAATTAAAAAAAAAAAAAAAAAAAAAAA
>LVCA01017681.1:47587-66742 GCA_004801955.1 Calotropis procera
ATAATATTCACCACTGCTATTGAAATTGAATGTTTGAAAGAAAAAAAAAGTAATTTGAACACGTCACTGCCTGGTCCTTACTAATTCAAGTAGTTCGCAAGAGCCGTGTGCTAGCAGAATTCACACCCCAATAGCAGAAATTTACATAGGAACCATGTTCAATTTAAGAAACAGAGATTTATTTCTTATATACAAAGATATAAAATATAGGCAATTAATATTAAATGAATAGAAAAAATAAGCAACCCAAATAAAAAATTCACTATACTCTTACCACAATTACCACTAAAACACACATTTTCATCATCTATTTCTCAGTTGAAGAAATTTTCCTACTCACAGAAGCAGAAAATATATGTGGAAGTTAAAAATCATCAGACTTTGGCACGGAAAGATAGGAAATAGTAGGTAGTGCAACTATAATTGCTAAAAACTGCTGCTCAAGCCCTTCTAGTTAAAACTATTAAAATGTATCAACAAAAATTTTGTTCAATCAGCTTTCCTTATTTAGACTATGCAAAGACCATCACGTTTTGAAACATTGCAAGACATTATGTTCCAGTCACCAAGGAAGCACCAGTAATTGTTTGATAATAAACTTTAATTTAAGCACCAAGCAAGCAGTACAGTTGTCAATAGGTTAACAGTATAGAGTTTGGGTACCCACTATAAGATCCTAATTGAATTGAACTTCAAAGAGAATTTGAACTAATCATATACTACTCCTCGGCATCAGTAAGGCAAAGAACTTCAATAATTCAAGTAGAAGAAAAAAACCCAAGATTTACAAGCCAAAGTGACTTACATCTGAAGAATTTAGGATCTCACGAACTTTAATACAATGGGCCCCTTCCGCTGCAAAGGCATGCAGAACCTAGAAAACCACCAAAAGTCAGAAGGCATAAGCATCAAAAGCAAAGACACCATTTAGATACAGAAGAAACCGCATTTTAAACACTTGAATCTGTGCGACTTCAAAGCTTTAACAGAGAAGAGAAAGGCCACTTTCAATAAAAGAATATGAACAGAACTTTCCTAAGTTAAATCTATTAACAATCTCATCTAAGTAACCTATTGTGAAGGAATAATATCTATTATCCATAGACTTGAATCTTCTATAAACAAATCATGTGCAAAATTTCATGTTAGTGCTAGGTTAACTCAAGGCTTAAAACTATTTAGGAACAAATTAATTTATTAAATTGAATAATTAAAGTATCATTAAGTGTCTAATAGAAGAACTATATTAATATAGAATCCATGCACTTATAGAAACAATCCCCCACAACCAAAAGAATAAAAAATAAATAAAAGGTACCACCTTAAGGTTTCTAAATTACTCGAATCAAAATTCATGAAAAGGTCTTTGTATTAATCGATTCTATAGTAGTTCATGAACAGTCTAACCTCAATAGCAAGCACACGGCCAATGGATGCTTCTGATTCATTCCACTTCATCTGGGAGCAAAGACCATTCCTTCCCCCAGCTCTCCAATCAAGAAGACCAAGAAGTACCTCAACCAGACCAACCCTGAAACACCCCATAAATTAATATTAACTGAGAGAAACAGAAAGAAGATCCAAACTGTCCTAATGAAAGTTCAGTGTGAGCATACGGTTTCTCTTGAAGCATAGAAGTATACAACCAAGCAAGGGAAACAATCACAAGCGCATAGTAGGGTATATGAAGACAAAAGGTAATTCAGGCTAGTGTAAACATAGTAATCTGCTTATTCAAGTTATGAGTATAATCATTTAATTAGATAAAAAAGAAGAAATCGCTGTTTACATGAGGTGCTCCTCTTCAGTGAATGTAAATCTCTTTACCCTGAAACAGCAACTAATCAACATTTTTCATAACTCTGATCCTCTAAATTCCGTATTCTCCAAAATAAACTGTACATATTATGCCACCCAAACAAGCAGCACATTGTATGAATGTAATTATGTTGACCAGTTTGTATTGCAAGGCTTTTCAAAAGAACTATTAATGCAAGTGATATATGTCCTTAATTATACAAGTACGCAGCATCTATCTGAATAAGCCATAACACGAGGAGAACAGCTTGAAGAAGAAAAGCACAACCATGAATCTGCTCACTACATTCTTGTTTGGGCATGCCTAAAGCAAGCACATATATCCTGAATACAACAAAAGAGAGCTGGTATTATAAATCCATGCTTACTTAAGTCCTTGTGCAACCAAGGAATCCCTTGCGCGGTTCCCAGCAACCACGACACGCTTTAATGTCTCAAGTGCCAATATGCTTCCACCATGCCATCCAATAGCTTTCATCAATAGTGGAACGACCTGAAGAGAAGACCAATAAGTTTAAAGCACAGGAAAATTGTAGAACTTACAAAATTTCAGAAGGGGAAGAGACAAGCATAGAGTAAAGGAAGTATGTGTTGGATTTTCATCTGAGATTCTACATTAAAATTAACCAACCTGTGGCGTTCCCACACTAGTTGCCGCCATAGCTTCTGCACATATTGTGCTGGCAGCAAGTTGGTGTAAAACACGGAGACAACTGAGACGAACACGCTCTTGTGGTGTTGGTGAAGATGTATTTGTTGGCCCCTCTTCAGGTTCATTTGTCTCAGCAGAGTAGCTGCTACTTCTAATGTCCTCAGAAGCCATTGCTTCCCTTCTTCCTTCATATGCCACTGCTGACACAAGTTTTGGCACATACCCAAGGTATCCAACATGATCAGCAAGAGCAGGGTGCACACGCAACAAAGAAACTAATGCAGCAGAGAGTAGCAAAGGAAGTTCAGGATCCACAGCATGATCATCATAATGTGCCGCAGCAATGGACGAAAGATATTGATCCAACAATCCTTCTAAAAATCTCTTAGGATTTCTGAGAGGAAATTTAGGATCCTTCAAAAATAACCTGACATATATACCTCCAACCTGCAGCACATTGAATTCACACGAAATCAGCAGGCAACCATAATTAAATAAACCAGTACATAACTCAAAATAAATGTACCTGAGGCTCATCTCTCATATCCTGTTGACCTGAAGCTTGTTCAGGAACGTCCCAGTCAACAACCCGCCCTTTCATCTGTTCACGATATAAATCTGATGCCATAGTTGCAATTTGAGCAGACAATGAAGCAGCCATTGCTGGTGTCCATACAAGTTCTGGAGTCTCTGTTGTTTGGTCAAGAGCACTCACAACAGCTTCACCAGGACCATCCCTGATAATAGATACCAGACCATCTGGGAAAAATCTAGCCAGCGTTATAGCCACTCTGGGCCCATGCATTGGCTGCAGAACAAGCTTACCCAACAGTGAAGCAGCAGAAGCTCTTTGTTGTAGAGGAATTTCTTCTGCACAAAAAATTTCAATTGCATTAGCAATTTTCCTTTTTGCCTTTCCAGATACGTGCATGAATCAAAAAAATAAATAAATAAATGGAAGTAATATTTTACCTTGTAAAGGCAAGAGAAGTTCAAGAATGTAGACAACTCCACCATGCTTGGCAGCTGCCCAAGCGAGTTCTGGTGTGCTTGCCAAAGCATAAAGGACGTGAAGGGACCCTTCCCGACAACTAGGGGAGGAATGAAGCATTTGTAACAGAAGAAGAAGACTAGAACCATCAGCAACCATTGCTTCCAAGCAGGGGGCATATGCAGTCAAACGTGAGAGAACACTTAAACAGAGTTGAGGAATGTTGCTAGCAGATGCAATAGGAACAGAAAAGCACTCAAAAAGAGGCAACAACTTTTCTTTGGAAGAGAACACAGAAGCTAAATTTGGATTGCTTGTAAGCAAGTGCTGGAATAAAAGAAAAAGATAATTCCATTAATGCAAAATCAATCAATTCCCAACAAAGGGCACAAAAGAACCCCAGCAGGAAAGGAAATAAAAAAACAACCATGTACCTGAAGCGAAGTCAGACCAAATTGTAGATTTTTAACCAATTCAACTTCCCCTTTGTCAATGGCTTTCCCATCAGATTGTTTTGATAAACCATCAGATGCAGACTGTTCAGATGATGAATCACTTATTGTAACACTTTGAAGCTCTGATGTCACAGCGGATGAGCCACTCATGTCAGCATCTGGGCCACTGTTCCATTGTTTGTGAAGTAGAAGAGAAATAAAGTCAACGAGAGCAACACAAAAAACATCAGGTTCACTGATTTCAAAGTCTGGTTGATCATTGTAGACTCTCAAATATACATTGCCTACAAAAAGTTCTTTTGATAATGCTTCAAAGACAAAGGTATGGGAATCTTTGACATCATATGAACCATCAGGACCTTGGCTAGCTCGTTGCTCTTCTACAAATTTCAGTAATTCTGCACGTGTTGAAGAGTTCCAGATTATCTGCAATATGCAAAAATTATTGTTTGAGAATTACCAAAATTTACCATGTATAAAAGGATATCCACTTGAATTACAAAATTTCAAACGGACATCTGTTTTCTGCATAGGAAGTAATTTGAGTACATAGAAAGGACATCATTTTAGTGAGAGTGATGGGTAAAAGAATTAGTACAAATAATTCAAGACAGTAATAGGAGAGGTTGCAGGGGAGAAGCTAGTAAACAATGGGAAAGCAGCGATATAAGGAACAGTACTAATAGCACAAGGGCCAAACGGCATGAAAATTTTAGCACTTTCATCAAGTAGCATCTTCCAATCTTTTTCAAGGAAATACCTCAAGATTCTCACAATAAACACACAAATAAATAAAACACCAGAGGACAAAATAAAAGATGATTTCAGTATAACACTTCCCTTTCTAAATTGAAATTTGTAGCAGAGTAACAAGTACCAATGTTGCATCAAATATTCAGATGAAAGTCCAATGTTGCTCATACAAAATAACCTCTTATATTGAAAGAAAAATCCTGCATCATGTACCTCAGGAGTCTCCAAGGTTGAGTTCAATTTTGCCAGCAGGTCTCTTGGAGATTGATCTCTGAGCAAACTTGCTAGTTTCGGTGTTAGCAAGGCAATGAGAGCATCAAATGCAACTCGATTATGCGGTGTCACATCCTCATCAGTGGAAACACCACTAAGCCTTGACAATGCCTGACATGCTCTCATAGCATGGATGTTTTTGGCAATTTGAACACTTGCACCAACACCATGTGTCTCTGAATTGTCTGATTCCTCAGCAGTTGAATCATACTGAAGCAGTAAAGGTAATAGGTACCTGATGCAAACAAGATTATCCATCACATTGCACAACAAGATTATAACTAAAAATTATATTTCTACAAAAAATACCATAGAATGGTGGACAATTTTTGGAAATAAGAAATGGAATGTGATGAAGAATAACAACATATAAATTGCAATGTCATTAATACTAGATCTGTAAGAATTAGATTTTTTCTATAAGTCTCAAAGTTTTAACTTGTAAGCTCTAGGGTTAGACTGACAATGAATTCTTCTACTAAAATTGCATAGAAGGAAGTACAATCCACACCGGTGACTTCTGTTGACTAGAAAAATATGATTAAGCAGGGAATCACACACCCCCACCCTACCCCCAGGGATGTGTATTAAGGAAGGTATAGGTACCAAAAGATTAGTGAATACATACTTGAAAAAAGCATAGGAAATTCATTCTTGATCATAGAAGCACAAAATTTGCATCAAGTTCCAAAGACTTGCAACAATTCTTATTTGTTTTTTTCAGTCAATAAGCATAAGTGGAGTGCTTTACTTGAGAAAACCATCCAAAAATGTGGATGCATCAGAAGGGATGGAGATGAGAATAAACATGCTTTACAGATTATGATCTTTCGAAGTTAGAAAATGATACGAGAAGAAAAAGGAAAGATAAAGTAAATAATTTTCTGAGAAAAAAGGGAAAGGAAAAGAGATGAAGAGAATCTATAGCATGGACAAGAGTATTCAGAAAACTATTTTAAGCACCACTCAGTGTATTATTGGTTTGCATCAAGCATCTTCCTTACCATAGGACACCAGCCTTCAGCAAGGCATCCTGTAATTTAGATGAGACAGACAAATGAGCAATGGTCTGAAGAGCACCATCAACGGCCAGTGGAACAAGCTCAAGTTCTGTGCAATGCACAATGTCCTCAACAAGCCCAGAGAACCCCAGTATCTCAATTCTGGCACTCTCAAACCGACTTAGAATCGAAAAGGTACGCATAATATTAGTAACAATTACAGCAGATGGCTCGGTAGCAGGAGTGGTAGGTTGAACCACGCACATGCAGCGGGAAAGCAGAGTTGCAAGGAGTTGTATTCCACCATCCCTAACAAGCTCCTCACCATTTAGTGATGAAGATGCACACCTAACACACGGAAAACATGAATTAAATAAAGCTTCAAAACATATTCATCAAGCTCAATGAACAGGACCATAAAGCAGGGTTAGAATTTATAGCACTTACGTAAGCCAAACAAGTTCAGAGGCAGCAATAAGAAGAGGGGCGCGATCAGAGGAAAGGAAGTTGTTGTCATCATTGTCCACTGTAACTGCATTTAATAACATAGGATAGCCGGCATATTTAAATGGCTCCAACACATCCCCATAGCGCCGGTAAAGAATGCACTGTCCTTTTAATAGTAACAGCAACCTCCAAGGTTGAGGACCTTGAAGTCCTTGCATAGTAGCCTAAAGGATAATAGTAAACTCAGTACAGGAGACAATAAGCTAATAATACTGTAAATATATACTGCTATACACCTAGATTCTATATACAGGAGTAACATTCATGTCCTCATATCCAGCACCTGAACTTTAATATTAAAAAATTTTAATGAGATATACAGCCAATTTCATAGGACATGCTTCACGTTATTCAAAAAAAGAACCACCAAAAAGCTAATTTCTACTAGTTTAACTTCATCAAAATCAAATATTGGTTGTAATGCAGATACCTAACGGAAAGAATGAACCTCGGGATGCAATTAGCCATTAGCCTAAGCATGCTAATGCTTGCTGCAGCATGTGCAGTGGGACATATGGTGAGACTACGTGAAGTAGAGTTATACCCCAGCATTGATCATAATATTTACATTTCTTCAAATTTGATGCATGAATGTCCAGCGCCCAAGGGAATCTAATAGCCTTAAAACTCCAACTGCAATTTTGAACAGAAGACCAACATACTTTTTTGTCTTCATATTTTTTAAGAAATGAAGGACCCAGCAAAGATGATGAACAAAACCACAAGAAAAGAAGGGAACAGATTAACTATAAAAACGCAAATCATATGCAACAAAAGCACTCATTTTTGGTTTTCAATATTTTTACTTTTAATAGAATTCACAATTAGATTTATGTAAATAAAATGTTCAAAATATGCATTCTTCACATGCATACACACGTAAATAAATATTCTTCAAACTAGTTAGCAGTAATAATACAGTTGTCAATTAACTCACCAATCCAACAAATCAAAATTCTGTATTCCAGCACTTCTACACAGTATCTAAACAACAAAGACTGAATATAGCCATCCACAAGTGAGAGCCAGAACATACCTGCAGGCGCTCATAAGCTTTCTGCACTGCCAGAAATTTCTCCCTCCCTTCTGGATTTTTATCTGGATGGTATTTCATTGCAAGCTTCCTATACTGCCGCTTAAGCTTTTCTTCATCAATATTTTCAATTTGCTTTGATATGTTACGAATCTCATCACTTGATTCAGAAGTTTGTGTTTTAGCAACATCATCTTTAGATACATCATCCAAAGAGATCTCGAGTATTTTGCAGGCTTCTTCTTCAGAAAGATCCATTGGTCTCCTTGTCAGCTCTTCACGCCACATAACCAATAATGATTGCAAAAATTCAACATGTTCAACAATGGGCCAATTTGGAAACCGGATCTCATCGCACAAATTCCGAAGGTAGTAGCGGTGACACCACATTTCATCTCTAAGTTCTGGATAAGTGACTGGTGGCATAGGAGCATAATCATATAAAGAATGACAATGCTGAGATAATTTCTGAGGAAAATCTCCAAGATGCTGTAGAACCTATAAAACAGAAGTACAAGATTAATACTTGGATAGAATTTTAAATTTTGAGGTTTGTATTTACACTGAGAATATAAAAAAAGGTATCCAGATAAGATTTGTTGTCTTTCCGATTGAAGGAATGATTTAATGTAAGTAGACCCTATATGTTCAATAACCTAAACAACTAGTCAAAAAACACAGTTACCATGATAGTGAATGTGTGAAAATCCAAGTGAAGGATACTTAATATTAAATATGTAGTCTGGGATCCTATGTTGGAAATTCTAATGTTGATTGCTGGAGGGAATTTTTAAGGAAAATTGGGTTATTGAAGAGCAGTAGAGAGGATAGTGTAAAAATGTTGGCAGAAAATGTTACCCAAATACACCCTAAGTTGTTCTAGGACAGGTATATCAACCATTCCTCTCTACAAGCATATTTGACAAAAAGAGCAGCCAGAAAAAATATGGAATAAAATTCTAATTAAGAGTTAATAACCTGACGAATCAAATTTTCTGCTCTCATTTTGTGTGTCCATATAATCTCAGGAGTATCAGAATCAGAAACCATTGCGGCAGCAAAAGCAGCAGGACCACTACGTTCCAGGACATAGAGCAATGATTCAGGCAAAAGTCCGCCCAAAACGCTCCTTTTTGCCAAAGGCAGTGAGGATGATACTGCAGCTTCTTCACCACCATGAAAAGCTTGATGAACATGTGTCACTGAGAAAAGCTCGGAAATTGAAAGGAGATTTGATCCAGGGTACGACAGGGCAAAATAAAATGCACCAGTGCTATATAGTCTTATCATTGCCTTAGGGTTCCTGGTAACAACAGCCTTCAGCAAAGCAGCAGACCCCTCTACAATGGTTGGTTCACCAGAAAGCATAGCCTACAGTTATACACATTCCGTTATGGTTATACAACAAAAAGCTGTCTGACAAGCAAGCAGGCCCCAGAAAACCAAAAATGCTGGGAACATCCACCAAAGAACTTGGAACTTAACAACTAATACTAACTTGGATAGATGCAAATGATTATCACAGCCTGGAGTAAAAATATTTCTTGATAATATAAAATTGACAAAAAGAGTAGAAAGTCCTGTGAGGGGAACATAGAATCACACCATATTCAACCAATGGTTGATAACCAACATCTTGCGCATTTAAATGACAGGGACCTCAGCATGAACAAACCTAGCAAGTTTAGCCAGAATAACAAATTTAACTCACTGGAAAACCAAAGATGATATTCAAAGTCATAGCAGCAGAGCTTCATTTTAATACCAAAACTAAAGGAAGTTATACTCAATGAGTTTGAAGATCAAAATTGCAGTTTTAACAACTTTAACATGTTAAAAGCACCCGAAAAAATATGTATACACTAATTCCCTTTTGAAGAATACATATCCAACATTCAAAAATCAATTTTTTCCTTTTCATCAGTTTGCAACATGACCAGCATACAGCCAAACACTTTCATCTCTGTGATAATAAAGTCACACCGGGTGATACCAGAAAACATGCACAGTAGCAAAAATTATTTAAACACTAATTGAGAAAACAGAGACAGTAGGGAACATTAAAGTCAACATTAAAATACCTGTGCAATATGTGGCAGACATCGAGGACTTGACAATATCCGTTTTACTCTTGGCGTGGGTGTAACAATTTCTCCAGCATCATCAATATCCGAGTGGGCAGCTACCATGCTGTGCAATATGGAGAGTGCTGCATCCCCTACCTGAGAAATTTAATAATATCGAAAGTTTAAATTAATTGAGATAACAACACATAAAAGGGTAAAAGATCATCATATACAACTTCCACTTATAAATTATGACATTTAAGAAACTAAGTATCAGAGAGAACAAAAGGTAAAGCCAATCAGCCAATGAGCAGAACAATAGGAGAACAGTAAACTATGATTATCGCACCTTCACCTCCCATCTTCTTATCATAATGTTTATATCTGCAAACTATCTCATGTATGAGCAATAAAATATTAGGTCACCCTGGACATTGATCTGAAATGCGTCTTACTTGAACAAAACTTATCTGACACAAACTGTACAACATGCCCTTAAAAAATCCTCTACTAACAGTATTTATGATTAGTCTATCACTACCTTAAGTTATATGACAATTGGTGTATCTTTGAACTGGACATATCTAATTCAAACATTTAGGTTATAGAAGTATGAATGGTTTCATTTGGTTTTGGTTTGAAAATTTGCTTTGAGCATTTCTCAAACCAAACGAAGGTTTCAGTATGAGAATGAAAGCAAACCAAGCCATTAAAATCCAAAAACTACCGGATCTGTAATCAGTTTGGTTTGATATGGTTACTTATGTGAATTTTTCTACTATCATCCCAAAGAAAAAACAAGAATGACTAAATAAAGCACTATGTTCTCTACCCAGAAAATCAATCGCAAAATTAACTGAAATTTAGAGTTTCTATAAGTTCATACAACCAGCATGATACAATTAGATTTGTTAAATTTATACAGTTGCAAAAAAGATAATCAATAAACTTTTTCATAAACTAAGCAAAACAATCATACAAAAAAGTTTGAAAACCTTATTCACTATGTTTTGAACTTCAGAACTGTGATCAGTACCAACAAGGAATACGGCAGAAATATATTCTCAAACAACTATTAGGGTATAGAGAATTATGGTATCTTTATTCTTAGATATGTAAGCTACAGAACAGAAAATATTTTAATAAATTATACCATATAAAATATGCATTTCATGCTGTTCTCATCAGTTTAAAACTGAAATACTTAAACCTAAATTAATATTTCAGCTCCTATATTCATGAAACCAATTCAACACATTATAAAATTTTTATTTGGTTTGGTTGGTATAATTTTTTAATTTCATGAACATCCTAAGCAGCTATGCCAAATCTTAAAAAGTCATCTCAATCAAACTACTAGCTTAATTTGTAAGTGGAAAGGAACCTACCTTCTCAAACAGTATTAAAGATACTGGAGCATGCAAAAATACACATGATATAAATTCATCTGCATGTGATGTATCACACTACCTGGGTAGAAGTAAGTACTGGTACTCGGATAGAGAGAGCCCATCGAAGTTCACGAATATCTCGCAACCTCTTCCAGTCAGTCATCCCAGAAGCCCAGCATCTTGTGGTCCAATTTATTTCTTTCTTTGACCAGAACCTTCGGATAGCATCCTTCTCAACAGGTCCAACTTGTGTACCATCACTGTTAATAAACTTCCATTCCTTCAAAGGCTCCATAAATGCAGTAGCAGCAATCAAGTTTGATTGCAAAGGTATAGCAGTCCTTTCTGAAGCCTCATGAGCAACAGTCAACAAATCAACAGCAAGGACACAACCTCCAACCAAGACACATGCCTCAATATTTGAGTAAACCTTCATCAGAACCTAAAAGTGGGGACATCATTGAACCATCCAGCCAGTTTAGAACATACAAATAAACATTCTCAGCCTAAAGCAGCAGTTAGCTTAAAGGAAAACAGAGAAATAATGATGGCCTTATTTATCATGGCTATGCAGGACCAGATGGTGTTCATACAAATTCTCAGGTGTTAAATTACAGCACTGCATTCAAATTTTAAGCATGGGATACTGATAAAGATGATATTTATACAGTCAGATAGAGATAGTTACTAAGCTAATTGTTCAAGGACAGGCTCAACACTTGAACATAAGAACCAGAAACTCCAGGTGCAAGCACAAGAAACACACCAACAACCAAAAATAACCACCAGCCAAAAAGAGAGCTCATCACTTATTTTAGCTTCATTTTTCACATACCAATTCACAGTCCATCCATGTCATATGAAGCAGGAAAAAGTGTGATAAAAGAAAGCAACAACAAAATGTGTGAGTTCTGATACATTCTGTTTGCATGTAAAGAGCTTACATATCATAGATAGTTTCATGAAACAGGCTCAAATTAAAAATAAGGCAATGGTATAAAAAGGAAACGACAAGTTTTCAAAACAAAGTTATGCCCACATAAAATAACCATTGTGAAAATGCACAAGTAAAATTCTTTAAAGCCTGATAAAAGATTTATAGCTCAAGCTTCAATCCAAAAGCCAAGCTCATTTGATCGGGACACAAACTGATCTCAGGCAAGCAAGCTAAAACCCTAAGCACCTACACCAAACCCTTCAACATTTCTGAGTTTTTACATGCAAACTTAAAAATCATTATCTTTCAAAAGCTCAAGCAAATTGGAGAAAAACTACAGCAAGGTCTTAATGTGAGTCGTTAAATGGCTATCCTAATCCAATATCAAAAGTGAAACCACAGCGGAAAGGAAAGAAATTAAGTTCACAATACCTTTAACAGAAGAAGGAGACGATGTCTCAAAGCCCTATCATCAGTTCTATCCAAGAGGACAGTGATATGTGCAGTGCCTTCAAAAGGGCCAACAGTGTTGTAATGTTGTTCATACACAATAGCCATTGCCCTAGCACAAAGCTCCCTCACTGAAAATCCACCGCCACCACCAAAACCATCTAATCTTCCCATATCACACCAATCATCAGAGGAGCCCAGCTCATCAGGAACAGCACCATCAACGGTAAGCCCAGTGTCTGCATCACATAAGAATCGATGATAAAGTGCTCTGTAGAAGGCAACAGGATCACGCAATGGAAAGTCCTGTGCCCGCGCATTGCTACCGCTGTCAAGCAGTAGACGAAGGTAATATTGACCCACACAAACTTCTCTTGATAAGCTGGGATATCTGACAAAGAACTCTGAGTAGTTCCATGAAATCTGAGGGACATTAACTTTTCCTGAGACAATCTCTGAAGCTGCAACCCCAGGTACAATATCCTCAGTGCGTTCTTTCTCAACATCAAGTCGATGAACCTCAGCCTGCAAAGCCTCCCGTAACTCCTGCCGTGTGCGCTCGTTCCATATCAAGTCTGCACGATTGTGATCAAGGCTAAAAGCCCGCCAGAATTCAGGCCAATTCAACAGTAAGCGACCACATCCTACAGAAGCATTCTCCACAACAACCTGAGCTGGTCCAGGTAGGGGACTGTTCTGGTTACCTACTACATTAGCATCAACAGTAGTACTAGAATCAACTGTATTATATAAATTTGTATGTGGATCATCAGAAGAATCAACAGCTGTAGATAAATCACTTTGTGGAATTTTTGTACTGGGCGTCTCAGCGGGAATCTGATCACTTGTATGTGCTACTGAAGATGAAAGGGGTGGAAGCTGCGAAGACCTCGGGTCTGCAGACACTTTGTTATACCCATCTATACCAGCACCTGACTGCTTTGCTTGATCAAGGGCCTCTGCATTATCAGCAGAAGGTGATGACTGTCCCTGAGATGTCACAGCTCTTCCTGGACGATTCCTTCTTTGTTGGAGTAACCGTCTTTGTCTCCTGCTCATCGAAGACCCTTCCTGGTTGGAAAAATCTTCCACGGAAACTCCATCAAAACGTGTGTGCAAATAAGCAACAAGTCCAGGGGGCAATATTCTTGATAACAAATCCAGTGCAGGTTGATAAGAATCAGCCCAGAGAGCGACAAGCTGTCTGCTAACCTCTCGCCGTTCACCAGCAGGGAGATAAAATGCATGTAATAAATGCCTTAGTAATGCACCATCACGTAAAGCAGCATCACGCATTGATTCTGCTGCAACAGCATCTTCTTCAGCAATAGTACGCATAATAACAGCAACCGTTTCTCGTACACTTTCAGCAGGATGTCCAAACAATGCAAACAAACGACGCCGTAAACCTGCAACTAGACGTAATAAATCTACAAAGACTGCATATTGGGTTGTTTCACCATGTGGGTCACATATCATTGCCTCGAGAACTTCAACAATAGACATTGACAACAGTGGGGAGACCGACATTGGTTTTAACCTATTGACAAGTACCAAAAGATTTCCCTGATTGGCAAATAATACAGATTTGGTATGCATGAAAGTTGCATGTCGCTCTCCTTTTGTATCCATCAATGTGTTTGTATCTCCAGGGCCACCCCCAATAAGTACTGCAATTAGACCTGCAGTTTCAGCCGCAACCCCCTCAGAACCATTTCTAAGTAACCCCATAATTCGTCCAACAGCAGCAGGAAACGACATCACATGCGAGGCAGCACTTCTGGAACCAAGCAACCTCCTTAAGCATGCAACAAAACCCATTACTGTAGCTGCAGCTTTAGGAGAAGGAGGAGGCAAGGGAGGTGATTCTGGAGGTAGACTGGGAGTCGCTGGAAGAATTGTTATCAAGGCCATAAGCGTCACCTCAGGTACTTCAATGTGGGGGGGTACACCTGCATATGGTACACATGCATTAAATTCTCTTATTCGGCGCCATAATTTAGCTCTTGATCCCGGAATTGAACCTCCTTCAGCAACAGCATCTTTAGCAGCTGCTGCCAAGTGCTTCAAATGCATGGTTGCATTGTCCATATCAGTAACAGCCTGTTGCGGTAGAGAAGGAAGTTGTTTAATCTGCAGATGAACTCGACCACATGGAGGATCAAGCCGATGACCAGGCATTGTAAGTCTTGGCAACACAGGTACTGGACACTGACCCTGGAAGAACAAAATTGTAGATCTGATACATTCACAAATTTCTTCAAGACATGAAGAAAAATTATTTCATATTTAAAACTCAGTTGTATTACAAGAGCAACTACATAAAACAGAAGCACAGACATCCAACCCATGAAGCATAAAAAGCAGAAGGGTAAAAAAAAACCAAGAGAGAGCACATCTACCTACTTCTGATTGCAAGACATCTCTGACTGCAGCAATCAAGCTATCACGAGATGTGCTAGCATATACCTGAAATTAAGACAACAAATTTTTGACATACACATCTTCAAAACTATTTGATGATTCTGTATATGAGTGAACAAGCCTCACATGCATAGGACATCCATCATTGAATTCAATTGCAAACATCTGAGGCTCCTCAGCAAAACGAACAAGAGCACTAACAGCAGATAAAGGGCGGACAATAACAGCCTGCATTTAATCAACGAAAAGAGTTACTATGCTAAATACAGCCAACTAGGAAAAGAATTGGGAAAAAGTGATCAGATAACAAGCAATCTGAAAAGTATGACCAGCTAAAACTCATAAATTGATATTCTTTATGACAGCATGCAAAGCCACATGTATAGCTTATTGTTGCATCTCCATTCTCTTCATGTTAAAAATCCTACATCAGTAACCCATCATATCCACAACCTTTTATGTTTCGTACTAGTGGCTCATAGCAGCCGGTATTTGAAGAAAGTAGCAGTAGGGTCTCCTACTTCATAATATGAATAATCTCAAAATATCCACGTAAAGTAAAAGAAAAAAAAAATCTCCAAATTGAAGAATGAGTCAGATGGACAAAAACTCTTCAAGCTTCAAAAATGAACTCAACACATAATCTGCTCACAGAATTTTAAAAAATAAATAAAATAATACCAGCACTTAAAATATTAGTGCTGTCATGTTTTCTGTGCTTTTTCTGTGCTTGCCACTGAAAAATCCTTCGCACTAACTCAAATGAAACCTATTCTATGATAAAACTTGTTTGATGTATTTATACCATTGTTCTAATGCCATAGAATATAGACATGTCCTACTCACTTCATAGTTTTCTGGACGCCTTTCAACAAGTGAGACCTTTGTAAGAATAAGTTGCCGTGACACAGCATCTCCAAATTCACCAAGCCCACCTTTAGGTCCAATACCCAAACTCAAACCAGGAGAATTCAGAGTACCATGAGCAGCAGACCGCAGCCTTGTCACAGACCAACCCCCAAAAGGAGTTTCTTCAGCCCCAACAGCTTCTTTGGCTGCAAGTTTCGTGTATCAAGTAGACATAGAATAAACTCAGTAATGAATGAGTCTGCTATCTACAAACAGAGTAGTAAGCGGAAGTGCTTAGAAGATTAACAATAAGAGTTACCCCTTCGCTTTATATACTCAGCAACAGTCAATGATTGAGAACTCTCAACAGATAATGTCAATCCAACAAAGGATTTAGCTGTTTTTGTCTGGACAAAATGTTCAGAGATATCAGTGATGAAAAAAATTAATTACTTATGTGCCAAACCATTTCAAAATTGATGACAGAACAGAAGGTAGTGAGATTGGTGAAAGTTCATGTAACATGTTATATATCTGATGAGAACTTGAATAAGCATTAGGTTATGATAGATAAGAAATGAAATTTTAGATACAAAAATAGATAACTTACCAAGTTTGTTATTATGGCCACAGTTAGAGTCCCTGAAGCAGCCTGGAAAGCTTTTGATTTTCTTCCATACAAAGGACAGAGAACAAAAGCACCTTGGTCAGAGTTCTTCTTTCCATAAGCATCACATAAAAGAATAACAGCTGGAGAATCCATATCTCTGAAGTCTAAGCACCACCGAAGATCCCCAGACTTTAAGTCAATGAGCTCAACTCCAACATAAGTGACTTTCAGTTTCTAAATAAAAAGATGTTGAGTCAATTGTTACACGAAATTATCTCAAGATAAACTGGTATATAGTAGCATGAACAAATTAGAAAATATATGCATGAACACACATTATACCACAAGATGTAGCATATAAAGCAACCACTCATAGAATTGAGATTATTCAAATTGTATCTCTTAATTAGGAGCAGACACATGAACACCTGTTCTTTTAGTTCTCCATTTAGAAAGTATTCTTCACATCTAGTTGGTGTAGCTGCCAGTCAAGGTTCACTGCTAGAGACAACAAAAACTTGGATTATATTTATCTTTGCTATGGCAGCAAAGGTTTCTTGATAATCCACTCTATGAGTAACCCTTAAACCAGTGATCTCATCTCTCCTCTCAACACTTCCATCTAATGCATTCACCTTGTTTATTATATCTGAGTACCAATCTGAATCAACTAGGGCTTCCAAGGAACTATCATTTTTGAGGAGTTTATCTCAAGATAAGTGTTTTAGATAGAGCATAACTAGCAGAAGACCTCTTAACTTTCCAAGGGTTATTCACAAATAATGATTAGCAGGTAATTCTTCAAAGTTATCTATACGAATACTAGATTCAGCTTCATTGACAACAATAGTAAAAGTCTTCATGGATTACTTGAATGCTGAGTGTTCTATGATTCATTCTCCGGGAAATGTCATTGATCTTGAGTGGTATTCAGTTCTGGATCCACTCTTGCTGAACTTTACTCCTTTCTTTATGCCTCCACTTTGTATAAACCTAAAGCTCTTTGTTTTCATTCTCAGAGACGAAGTACAGTGTTCGACCCCGTGGATGTAGGACCCCTGTCATTTTGTTTAGATAGATTAGGTTGATCGGCACTGCCCTCAACTTGATTTAGAGGCTCTGTTCATTGTCTATTACTATTGCAGGTAAGGGATTAAGAATAATGTCCCAAAAGTTTCCTTCTTCAATACCTTAACTCTTCCCCTTCAGGAAATATTCTAGTCTTCAAAGAAAGAGACATCCATGGAACCATTGTTTTTCTAGTTACTGGATTGTAACACTTGTAACACTTTTTATTATTAGGAGCATAGCCCATAAACACAAATTTGATTGCACTAGAATCAAATTTAGATTGTCCTCTTGAGTAAACATAGATAGAAGGGCCAAAACATTAGAACGAAGATCAGAAAACAACCTATAATCAGGAAAATTCTTATGGAACACATTTAGTTGGGAGCTGTAATTCAATACTCTGCCGGCCATTCTGTTAGTTAGATATGCAGCAGTTAGAACAAACTCAACCCACAGATATTTAACCATATCCAGATATTTAACCCACAGGTACGTTTGGTGGCAAGTTACAGATGGTATTAGTCCTATAACCACAATAGTAGAAAGGGAGGGATCTAGAATAGTCATTTGACTTGATGATGGTTTTTTATTTATATATATCCACAATTCCTTATTTCATTTGGCCTTATTTCATATTCATATTTCATAGCCACAATAGTAGTAGTTTACACACATTTAGAGAGTGATGACTTCAAAAAAGATTTTTCGTATCTGAGCACTACATTTACACAATCAAGGATATTCTGAAGAATTCAATAGGAAAAAGGACTTTTCCTTTAAACTAAATGCAAAAGTGTAGACAAACCACCACAAACTACAATTATAATATAGTGCTTGCAATAAGAATATCAACATAAAAGAAGGTTCATTAACAAACAGTGTATTTCAAAGGCCAATAATCCCAGAAACTTAATTAATGAAACTTTCAAACCAACAGTTTCTCCGAGCCAAAATACTAATAGATGAAACAAAGAAACTATTAGTTAGTGGGAAAATGTACAGCTCTGCTTATCAGTTTTAGTTGCATATGAATAAATATGTACTTCATTTCACCCAATACCGGGCATCTGTCACACTCAATAATGCTCCTCTGACCAAACCAATACTAGAAAATAATTTGGAATAGTAATCAAGCACACAGCCTATATCCATGGTCGAAACACAAATCAATGACACAGCAGCAGTTTAAAAATATAGTTTATCAAATAAAATGAATACTAAAAAGTTACTACATACATAAGGAATCCAGTCTGATGTTCTTCTCCTGAGATGAAGGACAGGGAACTCAGCCACAGCTCCGATCCTATTCCATCTTACTCTATGCAATTCTGTCAATATACCCGCCCTATACCTAGATGAGAACTTGATGGACTTGAACTTCCCCTTCCCATCTGTTCTTACACTCAAATTAAACTCATTCGAATTTTCATCCCTGCCTAAAATTGGCGATGCCCCTTCAAAGTCAGTCCCAATATCATAAGAATTGGTGACAGACAATGCGCCTGGATCCAAAGTAACCAAAGTATAATTAGAAATGCATAAAATCCTCTTGTAACGCCCACGCCAAGAGTGTTTAACAACCATGTAGCGGGCCAAATACTCGGGCTCTTCAGGTGCATGAGGATGTCCAGGGGCGGAGGAAGAAGAGGTGGACTCTGGGGGATGTGGTGGTGCCTGTTGTGGTTGATTATCAGCATTAGAAGATGAAGTGTGACGGGTGACGTATTCCATTTGCGGAAGATAATGGAGAGAATAAGGCTGGGGTGAACTAGACCGAAGAAAGAACCATCGCGGTGAACCACCGGCCGGGGACGGCGGTCTCTGCCGAGACTGATTCGCACCCAGCGCTACTTCGGGATTATCTTATACCTTTG